>CAIGRO010254828.1:0-18288 GCA_903798355.1 Fraxinus baroniana
TTCACATCGTAATTTGCATTTAATTGTTCATTTTCATTTAATTTGCATTCGTAGTCTAATTTAGATAATTCCATAGTTTAATCATCTCATTTAATTTCCTTAGTTTCTGTTAAGGTCGAGATAGGTAAAACTCAAACTAACTCAATCTCTGTGGAAATGATACTTGAATTTAAAAAACCCATTTTGTTACTTGAACGATCCGTACACTTGCGGTAATCAAAGTCGAGTACATTTTCGGCGTGTCAGCTATGCAAGTGTTATGGCTTAAATCCAATCAGTTTTGGACATAAAACATTTTTTTATATAATTGATGCATTTTAATGGCATGTCAATATTCAATTAATATTCAATTAAATTAAATAATAGAGTCCGTAGATTCAAATTTTAGTAATTTGTTAATCACAAAGAGTTGTGATTGTGAGATATAAATTACATATGACTAAATTTTAAATTATCCACGATCATAAATAATAACGAGATACAGATATTATTATTACAAATAGACCATCACGTGTGACAAATTTTTTACTTGTGAAGTAAGTAGTTGATCTCACAATCTAAAATGTGGTGACGCTTAAACGAATATGTGAATATTTTGTTATAGAACAAACATTGTAGATCTATTGGAGAGATTCCATATGGATGACTATCTGAGTGTCAGTGGTTAATCTTTAACGTTCGATGGTCGAATTAGTCCTTCGACTTGAGGTCATCATAATACCTTATATGAGGACAATCATACTTTGACGGTGAATGTTGCTTTGACAATGGTTGCTAATACGACATCGTTCGGATATGTCAAGAATTATATGAAGGTTGTGAATGATCAATACATGATTTGCCACTCTTAAATAATAAGAGATTATGATATACATTTCATTCAATTAAGTTGATAACAAAATCCTTAGTCAAGTTGTACTTATAAGTCGAAAAAGAGTTTTCGACTTATATTAACTTAATAGTAGAATGAAAGATAATATCGATAATTGAGATTGACACATATCTATATCTCGTAATTAATCAAATTATTTTGACTAAATAATTATAGTTTCGCAGTAAACGAAAAAATTTAGTTTTGTCATACCACGTGACATTTTTCGTCACATGTATTGCCCTGTCATATTGTTAGATGTCAACTTGGGACGACAGATGTGAATTTGCAATAAATTAAAAATTGATATTTTAATTTATCGATTTTTATTAGATCAAAATAATAATTTACGTTATTAAATATCGTGATCAATAACCTAATGTGTTACACATAAAAGAGAACAAGAGAGATTCACCAATTAATTAATTAACAAGTATTGGATAATTAATTAATTGAGTTGCTCTCTAGTTAATTAACTGAATTAATTAATCCATGGATCAAATTTAATTAATTAGATTAATTAAATATTTGATCGAGTTAAGTTTAAGAGATAAGCCAATCTATTTGGATTATATTAATAAGCTATTGGGGCTTCAGAACAATAAAATACAATTCATTATATTGCCAGCACAAGAAAAGAGAAACTCTAATTTTCACATTCTTATTCACTGTGCGGATTTTCATTGGATGTTAGATAATTGGACAGCTGCAGATTGCAAATCAAAATTGTTCGTGTTCCAAGTTCAGCAAAGAAGTTTGCAGAATTTATAAAATGTATAATTTCTATCACAGTTTCTAATAAGATTTGTAAGGGTATTGAGAATTTTGTTTAAATTCGACAAGTAAATTTCCAACCGGTTAAAAAGTGGCCAAAATGGCAAAATATGTAAAAGTATGCTTAATAGCACAAAACGTCCCTACTTTTGGCATATAGTGTGCAAAACGTCCATACGTTTCAATTTTTTGCATTTTCACCTATATTTCAACACTTCATTGTTGAAAACGTCATTTTTCCCTATTTTTAACGTAAAATGATCAATATACTCTCCTATATAAACAAAACAAAAAAGAAAAGAAAAATAAAGAATAAATTGCAATCTTACTCCTATTTTTTTTAAAAAAAAATGGAAATAAGTCCAAAATAATTGTTTTTCATCTGTGAAATCTGTTTTGGAAAAGAAAATAATTTTTTGGTCAAAGTTTTTGATATGAAAACATTGGGGATAAAGGGACACCATCGGACCGACGGCGACACCACCGGGCCTGGCCGCAGAATCGCGCTGCTCGCAAAGCAACGTGCCGCCACGACCCAGAAGCAGCAGCGACCGTTGACGAGCACCGTTGCTGGAAATCGCAGCAATGCACGCTGATGCTGGTTATTGCAACAGCCCCTTGCGCTGCTGCAATACCCGATGGTGCGCCACTGTCGCACCATCGTTGTTCTTGTTGCCCGGTGCCACAAAGGAACTATGGAGTTTCTAGGGTTTCTGTTACGGCAGAGAACGGGTGGAGACGGGGGCCTCTCTTGCAATTTGTGAAATCTCAGGCCCCCGCCTACAATTATGAAAGTTAGGATTAAGTTTTCAATTTTTAAAAAGGGGACTGTTTTATAAATTATTAAATTTGAAGGCCCTGATCATAATTTTTTTAAAACTTCGGTCAAATTAAAGACTCATTTGCATTTTTTAAAAATTGTCGGAGTGAAATTGCAATTTATTTTTTATTTTTCTTTTCTTTTCTTGTCTTGTCTTGTCTTTTCTTTTCTTTTCTTTTCTTTTCTTTTTTGTTTTATTTATATAAGAGGGTATATTGATCATTTTTTTGTTAAAAATAGGTGAAAATGATATTTTTCGCAATGAAACATTGAAATAGAGATGAAAATGCAAACAATAAAAAATAAAACGTAGGAACGTTTGCACACTACATCCCAAACTTAGGAACGTTGTGTGCTATTAAGCATGTAAAAGCATGAACGGCTAAGAAATGCTCTCTGCAGTTTACCTCCACGTTGAAAGGTGGAGATCTCATCAACTTTGAGATTGATGCATGCAAGCCACATAGTAGCCTGATCTGACCGTCGATACCACAATCAGCGTCTCTGATGCATTTTCGTTTTTCCACAGCACCCCCCTCCCCCAACCCCCATACAACACACGTGGCAAACATCCATGGCCCACAGTGCACTTCTCTCCCAACTATCGAAATTCGTAAAACGAAACGAACCCATACCATTTGGTGTGAATCCACAGACCACAGGAAATGTGAAGAAACAATGGAGAAGAAAATTAACGGCTGCGATGGCGCTGATGATTCCGGTGAGATGAACCCTAAGTCACCGGCGATCAATGCTCGTGATAAGGCTTCTGATGACAGTTTCTATGGAAAGCTAAGCAAGTTGCACGAATCGTCAGGGCTGAGTCGAGTGTGAGATTATACTTCTTCTCTTTTCTCTACACACACGAATCAATGCATGTCGTGTCTGAGTTATAGTTTCAAGCACGCCTTTCTTGGAATTCGAATGCTAGTTTAGGCTTTGAACAGATCAAATTGCTTGTTTGAGCTTATTGGATTCGGATACTATATTGAACTTTGCGTTCCATCTTGAAATGGTCTCAAAGTTCATTAAGTTCAACGAGCAATTCAGTCTGCTTAAAACTATACAGGCACTATGATCAAGATTGTTTTACTCAAATTAGCCACCATCTTGTAGTCCTGTTGAGGGAAAAATCCATATCGCTTCAAGTATACTCAACGTAAAAGGGCTTGAGCTGCTATTCGTTTTAACAAGGTTGACTTAATAGTTATGTTGTGTTCTAATTTAGAAATCGAAACTTAGATTTGTGAGAAATCCATTCAAAAGTGTAGTTATGGGCATTGTTTTGTGTGGTTTCATTTTGTTTGTGGATTCTAAATTTGAATGTTTTGATGTATTATATGTTGACTGGCAACAATAAATTAAGGAGAAACAAATTAATGGTGTCACTGGTCATTATATGAATTAGTAATTGTTTGTCCGTTTTTAACTTTTCCCAAGTTAATTTCTTTTTGAAGTGCTACTCTCCAATGTGCTCATTTTGCTATGTCATTCACAAGGTTGAATCAAAGATGAAAATAGAAAATTTAATTACATGCGCTTTGCAAGCGTGCCTATGGGCAGTGCATAATGCTGAACCATACAGAGTTTAGTGGTTAAGGGCTCATTACCAGCTGAAAAGAAGGGCTTAGAGTCTTTACTTTTTTTTTCTAAAATGTTCGCGCGTGTGTGGAGTTGAGGATGCGGGGTGCAGCCTTGCAGTGATCCGAATCTATATACTAAAATGTGCATATTTTGTTAAAGGATAGAATCCTCATCAAATAAAAATGAAAACATTGACCAACTTATAAATGATTGGGTTAATCATCTTAAAAAGGTTGACCTTTTAAAATGAACCTCAAATCTTAACATGGTATCAGAACCCAAGTTCCAACGAGCAATTCGATCCGATTAAGACTCAAAAAATGAGCATATAGATTTCAAAATTGGTTTGCTCAAACAAACCACTATCTTGCGGGAGCATGTTAAAGGATAGAATCTCATATCGAATAAAGATGAAAATATTGACCAACTTATAAAGGATTGAGTTACTCCTCTTAATAAGGTTAATCTTTTAAGATGGAACCCCAAATCTTAATATATTTAATGTTGCAAAGTGCTAAGACCTTTGGACACTTTGAACTTTGATATGCCGGACTAAGTCTAAGACTAAAAAGTAGGCTGTCATTCTCAATCTGTGGTCATGTTGGCTATTTTCTTCAAAACTTAAATTTTAATTTTTCTTTTTGCGTCATTTTTCAGCAACTTATTTGCATATTTTGTTTTGTTATTCATTTTGTATGGAATTGCTTAATAAATTGGAATTGCTTATTTATCTCATCATCGCTGCTGTATGCTGGATCTTATTCAGCTCTATGTTATTAAGCCACGTTAAAGAAGTCTTTCAGTACCTCAATTTAGCCCACTGCTCACTGAGAGCAGTAACGCTGAGGCAATGCATTTTGATTATTTTAAATCTGTATCCTCCATAAATTCTCCAAGATAATAAGGGCCTTTAAGCTCCAAAAAGACCCTGGGTAGACAATTTGAAGCATGTGATTATGCTATCATAGATGCTTGTGTGATATAAAGGTTACCTCTTTATTTATTTTAGTCATTGGGAAGCCAAAGCTTGACTTTACTAAACTAGTAGTAAAAAGGAATTAAGCTAGGTGCTTACCATTTTTTGGCTGACCTTTATCCAAAGCTGCTTGCTGCTCGCAGCATTACTTACTGAGAATATTAATGCTGAAGCACTGGATCTTATTCGCCTCTATTTATCGAGAACCAAAATATTAGCAAGTCACATTGGGGAAGTTTACAAAAACTGATGATAGTAATTAATCCATCAAAGTTTCAGAAACCAAAAATAAAAAATAAAAAAGATCATGTGGGTGTGTACAATATAGCATATCATTGAATCCTGGTGGGATGGGTTAAAGATTGAAACCTGGTGGAATTCTTTCCTGTGCAGCTTTAATTTTCGAGAAGCAAACTTGGATTTGCATCTTCTTTACAAAGAAGTGACTCAAAGAGGAGGGCTTCATCAGGTACGTTTGGCTTTGTATTTATGTCTCAATGAGTAGGCATATTTATGTCTCAATGACTACTGCCTACGTTGTTGATGGTGATACGTATTGCAGTTCCTTTTTATATTAATTGATACTTCTACTGATTGTAAGTGCTGGTGCCCTCAAATGGGTGCCGAAAACCACGAAACAGGGATATGATGTAATTTATGCCCCCGTTAAGATTTTTGAGAACTGCTGTTCTATTGCAAGTTATGTAAGGTTTTATCCCAATATGTAACTTTTCATTCACCATCTCAAGTCTATTTTATGTAATTGGAAAAGATAAAATTGTTATTTGATGTAGGTTGAGTTTGTCTGTATTCAATCTCTTCAATTATGTGATCTTTCTTGTAAAAAATTTCAGGTTACAAAATATGGGAATTGGTATGAAGTTGCATCTACCTTGAACTCGCAATGCAGCGTCTCAATGCGACCGATAGAACTTCAAACAGTTTATGAAAATCTCCTATACCAATTTGAGAAAATTTACCATTATAGGGTGCCTAAAGAAGCAAACACAAGGCCAGATAAAACTTCTCTAGGTCAAAAAACATATCATTATTGCTAACCCTTTTTTATTCTTGTTTTACTTTTGGCATGTAAAAGAACAAGTTCTCTTCATGTTAAAGTGTAAGTGCATTGGATTTGCAGGTCGTTCGAGTTATGGGGACAGCCTGAGCTGCATGACAGGAAAGCGGAAGTATTGTGATAGCTCGTCCTCTTTGTCAACTGTTTGTTCTGGTGATCTGGAGGGTCCAGCAGAGAAAAAGAAGATCAACAATCATTCTTACCAAGTTTCTGCAGGTTAATCCTATTTTTGCTTCAATCAAATGATTTCAGTGAAGAATGATCTTATTAATTCTAGTCAAAGGCACCGCATATAGACAGGAAAACATTTATAGATATTTTTGTTACAATACAGATATTTGAAATTAGTTATTTCTTTTTATTAATCAAGAAAATGCCCATCGTCCAGCTTAGATATTTTCTTGCGTTCTTTCAGTAATTTTCTGACAGTTTCTTAATGTTGGTAAAGCTGTAAAAAATCAAAAAATGAATCACAAGGTCGACTACTTTTTCATGCTTGTATTAATTAACTGTGACGGTTTAAATTGTCCAGTGGATCAGATACAAGCCATGCTGTCGATTGCAGATAAGGAATTAATGAAGGTAGCTGATGCTCCCCTAAAACCAAGGACCGGATACCAGATCTTCCTTAGGATAGCATGTCATGGATTAAAGGAAATTTATGGAGAGAACTCCAGTAGCCAGAATATTCGGGACATGGCAATTGGGGCATGGAGGCATCTCTCTGAGGAAGAAAAATTGGTAATTAATTTCAATGTGTATGACATCGTACTGTTCTTGGCGACTACTACAAATTTTAAATCTATTGTAATATTTTTATTACAAAATTATGCCTTAAACATTGGTGGAAAATTAATCTTGACGAAAATCAGGAACAATGGGATATTAAAACATTTAAACTAGCAAATTTAGGGAATGCAATACACTTCTTTTTAAAATGGTAGGAACATGACACCATGCTGAAACTTGAGTTTCTTTTGCCTTTTCTTTTGCAGCCATACATAGATGCACATAAGATGGACAGAGAGAGATATAATAGAGAATTAGCTACTTATGAGCGTGCACTGAACTCCTCTTCATCTTCAGAAATACACAATGACTATTTCGTGTCTTTGCAACCTGAACATGAAAACGTCGTTTCGTGCAATGAGTCCTCGGTTGAATTGGCAAATCAGATGTTGAAGAATGCACAATCCAATGACCCTATATTGCAGACGTATTGGGATGAATTCTACGGCTCCCTGGATTAGCCGGTTAAAGAATGGACGAATGGATAGTTTTGATGTGCAAGGTCTATTAGTGCTGTTTTTGGAGGTAATGTATCTGGATTTTATACACTTCAGTATATCTAGTTCCTGTGGTTGTGTACATTAAGCCTGCACTAGAGGTCTTTTGAACATGATGTAAGTATTTTGTATATGAACCTTTTACGAGTTTATGTAGATCTCCTTAAATGTTTTCTAGTGTTTGCATGGACAACTCAAATTGTTATCTTATGGCATGTTTTGTAGAGTAGATTGGATAGGAAGAAAAGTAAGTGAATAGTTTTGGTTCAGAATTCATTATATGGTATTTTAGGATGAATAATCACGTCAAGAAGCTATTTATATGGCATTATAGAAAGTATTTTTTCAAAATAATTCTTGTGCAAAAAAAATGTAACTTTCCATCAATCTTAGCAGTTAAGAAATAAAATCTCACATCGAATAAAGATGAAAATATTGATCAATTTATAAAAATTTGGATTACGCTTCTTAACAATGTTGATCTTTTGGAATTTCAAATCTTAATATAGTATCAGAGCTCATCAAACTCTGATGAACAATTCGATTCGATTAAGACTCAAAAAATGAGCATGCGGATTCAAGATTGGTTTGATCAAAGGAGTCGCTATCTTAAAGTGGCATGTTGTTTGAGTTAAAACCCACAAACGTACTACATCGTTGACAACTAATAGACTCAGTGAGTCTCGAGTTTATCATTACCACGAGAAATAAGATTTAATATTTAGTTCAATAGCTTTTATCAAATTTGAAGTTATGTAATATTAAAAGAGATTATTTGTATGTTTTCTATTTTAATCATAAACTAAGAAAATAAATAAGGTATTTAGAGTTTCTTCAAGAGACTCTATTTTTAAAGAGCATATTTTATCATTTGAAGAATATCTATAAATTTAGAGATTTAAGATTTTGAAGTATTCCAACAAACTCTTTATATTTAACACTTAATTTTACTACTCCCCAAAAATAATTATTATTTTTCATTATCTTTTATTTTAACTAGTTTTGCTTTAGATTATTTTATTATTTTCCTACATTAAAAATTGAAACATTTTGAATGCATTTAATTATAGAGAATGAGAATTTGAAGAGTCAAACTCACTCTCTAAATTAAAATGTTAATTTAAAAAGTCTCTTGGAACATGATTTTAAATGTCGACTATTTAAAATAGAAAGCATCTTATGTTTAAAGAGTCTCTTGGATTTACTCTTATCTAATATATGAATATTTGTATTGGAATATTAAATCCTCGTATTCTTATTTAATTCAATTCTTAATTTATAATTTAGTAAATTCAAGCATTTAAGACAATTGATAATTTACTTTTATTCAAAATTCTTTTTCAAGATATATTAAAATCTATGTTTAACAAGACCCGAGCATATTCCTAGTTCGAATTCATATAAAAAATATGCATTGATTCACATCAGTTATCACATAATTGCAATATATATTATTCCTAATACTTATTTTCTATATGTTAATTTTGCCACGTTCTAAACTTATTATTAGTATTCTTACACTATCATAAGTAACTTCATATCTAATTGGTGATTAGGTAATTAAAAGTTCAATGTGAACGCAAAATCAATCAAGAAAAAGCAAGAAATACTAAAATAATTGTCTTGAATTAAAATAAACAAATAATAGAGTTTATTATTCATCCAATACAAAGTAAAAACTAGCCTATCATCCTCTTAATTAAGTCCCTGATTGAGCTCTATTATAATTTTAATATCTTTTTCTCTCTTCTTTTTAATCACACATTCTCCAATAATATAATTTTACATGTAAATTTAAAACTTTTTCTTCTTTTTTAATCACGCATTCTTAAAAAAATAAATTATTATTCCAAAATACTTTTTTTTTTTACCAGAAACACATTAAAATTGATCCTAAATAGGGGCTAAATTATACAAGATAATATGGAAAAACATCTTCCGATCAAGAAAAGATGGAAGAAAGAGAATGAAATTTTGATTTTAGTTGAATAATTTTCAAGGATTTTGAGTAATTCACCGTTGTTTGATGGTCAAGTGTCGTTCTTCGCCTCTAAAATATGTAGAATATAGAGATTCTTAGGTCTAGGAAGGTCTCCCTACATTCCGAACGAGTTCTAGTTTATATAGATGCCCCCAAAAATATCTTTCCATGTAGAGTTTAAATGAAATAAGGAAACCAAAAATAGCGTTCAGTTTAACACTATGTGGCCACAAAGAGTAAGGAGTTGTGGTCGCATAAAAGGATTTTTGTTAGCCAAAAAGTGTTCGGAGGGATAGCTATGGTCGCAAGTGATTTTAACCATGCGACTACACAGTATAAGCAACATTTTTCACCAGACAGCTTTTAGTATTTTGATCATATCTTTTATTTCGATATCTGATTAAGGTGATTTAAAGTGCGTTGGAAAGATAACTCAAATAGCAACAAATCTTCCAAAATTATCATTTTTCCAATTTAAACGTTTGCTATGCAAAATATGGGTCTCAAATTGAAATTAAAAATTCGACGCATAACTTTTTAACTAAAAGTTGATGTGTGATAATATTTTGATTATACTTTACCCAATTGACTTTTTTCCTCATCCAATTGACCTATAGCACTTTCGAATCTTCATCATGAGGTTTGACACAACTTTTGAGTATTTGCACGTTAATCCCCGATCTTTGAATTTACTTCCTGTTAACCCATTTTCTATTATTTCTTCCAGTTCTTTGTCCAAACATAGGTTTTTCCTAATAAAAACAATAAATAACAAATTAGACACCAATCTATCTAAAGATTAACAAAATATCATCATTTAGGATACCGAATAAGTATAGAAACTACTTTTATCACGTGTTAAATAATAAAATTTCACATCGAATAAAGATGAAAGCATAAACGAGGCTATAAAGATTTAAGTTACTCTTCTTAATAAGATTAACATTTTAAGATAAAAACCCATATTAGGATTCAACTTAAATCATTCTTAAAAGAAAAGTCAAGGGTTTAAATCCTAGGGAACGCGATTGAAAAATTTTGAGGGGCAAAATGAGTTTAGGCTCTCCCAAAATTAACAGTACGTAAGTTAACGATTTGGATACAAACACTACTAGTATTCTATTGAAACTACTCGATGGATCAACTAATATTAGGGGTGTTAACGAGTTGAGCAGAGCCGTGCGCCGAAACTTTTTGCTTGGACTCGGCTCGAGTAAAAATGGTCCAAACTTTTTTTGTCTCGAGCCGAGCAAAAACTCGGGTAAAAAATTTAGGCTTGACCCGAACTTTTGGCTGAGGCCTTAGCAAGCTGAGCCGGCTAGATTTTGTTTTTTAAATTTGTGACAAATCTAAATTTTTAAAAAAAATTAGAATTTGTGCAATTTATACGTATTATAAATAATAACTAAATATTAACATATAAAAGAAATAGCAGCTAAAATTAAAATTAAAAAATTAAAAGAAATAACTTCAGACTGGAAGCGTCTTTTATTTTTATTTTTTATGTTTTATAATTTTATTTTTTTTTAGGCTAAAGGGCCGGCTATTTTAGACGAGATGGTCAAAATAGTGAAACAACATACCATCAAAGTCACATTAAGACACGTGAATGAGTTGCCATGCAAATTCATGCAATCATAAAGTATTAATATTGAGTAAGAGAGTTGTTAATTTGGATAATTGCGTGTACTATATGATAAAATATTGAAATCACAAAACCCATGTTTGGAAGCAATTGTACAAAGACCAAATTATTTTGTTTTTGTACTATCGAGAGTGATTTTAATTTAGGATTTTGTTTTCATTATCTGGTCAATTGAGTTGCTTAATCAATTCAGGGTTATTCTATTAGATATTGTACGACATAGAGTCTAACACCACATATGCTTCATGCAATGACCTTGTTGGGTACTTTCTCAAAATCAAGTCATGTCAACCTATTAGGTTTTAATGATTTAATTGGCAATTCTGTAAATAAAAAGAACTTGATTGTAATTTGTATAAAAAGTCAAGGAGTAATATGCAAATAGATAAAGTTAAAGATTTTAGGTCTAGGGTTCGAGAATGGCAAAAGAAGGAAAACACGGCGCGGATTTTCGCTAAATTGTCGCCGTGGATTGGCTCTAGCGTAAAAAATAGAACCTCTGTCGCTTGACTATCATCCCTCCTTTACTCGAGTGATAGCCTGTCGCTCGACTCTCGCTGAGCCCTCACTCGAACGACAATGTTATCCGGAAAATTTTGATTTCGCGATTGAAAGACTTTTTCCCCGACTCATTCGTTTCATAACATACTTATATATACCAAAACATCTCAGAATGATTTTTGTTAAGGTTGAACGTTGAGAAAGCTTCATCTGTGAGAGAATTCATATATTTTATCTTTCAACCTTTGTCCTGTGAGATTGTTTTGGTGAGAAAAACATCATCCACATAATCGAAATACCAAACATGTCTTTCCTCCACATCTATCAAAGTTCTGAAGATCAAGGGAAATTGATTGGAGTTCTAGTCTGTGAAGAACAAGTTGTTCTTCGTTGATTCACGGGAGATAGATGATTCTGCAAGGCTAGGAGTGTTGTAAGGTAGTAGATTCCACAGAGAGTTGTGACGAATTGCTGCTAAGGATTTGTGTAGAGGAGCACGGGATCCGCGGAGAGCTGTAGGAATAACAGTCAGGAGATTAGATAGTACATGTCATCTAGTTTGATAGACTGTAATTGGTTGAATCGTTTATAGTGAATTACCTGGCAAAGTACCCGGAGTTTTTTCCAATTGAGTTTCTCTGTGATCATACCGTATGTTGATTTACTGCTTTATATACTGTTTAAATTATATAAACTACGGTATTCAAACATAAGATTAAAACTGACGTGCATATTTAATCATCTAGATAATAATTAAAAGTGACTTATTGCTATTTAATTCGTTAATTATTTTAATTCCGCATATAATTCACCCCTCTATATATTGTTATGGTTGAACTATGCGTTTCTCAATTGGTATCAGAGTATTAAATCGATTCATAGCCCTTATTTTATAATTCTAGATGAGTCAGTCATTGTCTGTACCTCGTTCTTTGACGGAAGCAATTATGCCTACTGAAAAGTTTGAATGGGAGCTTTTCTTAAGGCTTTGGATGAACTTATTTGAATTAACGTTCAAAATGGGTGGGCTCCACCTACAACTGTTGCTGGTGTAGTTACACCATCTGATATCTCACTGTGGACTAAAACTAATTTGGATTAGTGTAAAGGGAATAGTAAGTGCCTTCATGCCCTGTTCATGGTTGTCTGCCGAGGAATTTAGGAGAGTATCGATGTGTGAAACTACTAAAGAGGTTTGGAATAACTTAGAAACCACACACGAGGAAACTAAAACTGTTAAAAATTATAAATCATAGATGTTAACCACCAAGTTTGAAGATATTAGAATGAAGGACGATGAATCGTTCGATGAATTCTATGCGAAGCTGAATGACATAGTCAACTCTATCTTTAATTTAGGTGAAAAGATCCCCGAGTCTAAAATTGTTCGAAAAGTCCTTAGATCCCTACTCGAGAGGTTTACCAAGGTAACTGCGATAGAAGAAAGTAAGGACTTAGACGCTGTTAAGATTGAAAAACTCATAGGATCACTTCAAACTTAGGAACTCACCGTCTCACAACCTAAAAATGTTAAATTCATCACCATGAACACCATTAGAGGAGAAGAGAGAAAGTCCATTGATACTGAGACTCTTAGGGACGACGAAATAACTTATTTCATTAAAATATTTCAGAAGGTGACGAGGAATAGGAGAAAGCCTTAGGAGCGAAAAAGTGAGGTCCCTAATAAACTCTTGAAAGGTAGACGTGAGAAAAACACCTCTAGGACTTCCGTTAAGAAATTTCAATCTATCTAATGCCACGAGTGCAAGGGATATGATCACATTAGGAGTGAATGTCCTAATATGAAGAGGAGTTCGGATAAAGAACGACGTAAGGCTTTAGCCGTGACCATGAGTGATGAAGAGTCAAATTCCAGTTCTCAGACTGAGACATCTGGTGATAAAGATGAATAATATTACATGGCATTCACCTCAATTGATGCAATCGAATCTGATTGTGAGATTGAAAAGGGGAAAAAAAGGATGGAGTGAACAGTCGGAAGAAGAGTCAGAGGATGAGACCAACATTCACGAGTCTTATTGTGAATTGTTTGAGGAGAGTTTCAAAATTAAGAAAGCCAATAAATTCGTCTTGAAAAAGGTTAATGAACTTGAACGTGAAAAAGAAAAACTGTTAGGTGACTTTCAGGGCTCGACTAAAAAGTTAAGTGAGTTGGAGTTGGTTAATGAAAACTTGGAAGCTAAAGTTAAATCATTTACTAATGATCTTGATAAATCTAATGCTTAACTCCAATCTTTTATGAGTGGCTCGCAGAATCTGGACAATCTACTGGGATGAACAAGTATGCTGGTAATATGTATGGTCTGGGTTATGTTCATAATCGTGATGCTACTGCTAGTACATCTAGGACCACGTTCGTTCGTGCCACTAACAAAGCTCGAGAGATTGCTTATCCTAAACCAAAAGAAAAGCATGACATAGGATCGAGACCTACCAGACATCGTAGGGTCAATCGTCTTACATATCGGTAACAAACACCTAGCAGGTTTGAACCAAGGTTCATTCCCACTTGCCACCATTGTGATACACTGGGACACACTAGACCTAGGTGTCGTAAAAGTGTTGCTAGAAGTAAGAAACGTGACTTCTTTAGCAAAGTTAACTTTCTTGCCAATCAAGTTAGCCATTTAACTGAGACGATGACTCGATTAGCCAAATGAACTTCTACTTCTAAGAAAGTTTGGGTTAAAAGGAGCGACCTGGAAGGTCGTGAAAATGATTGTGCTTTTAACGGTAAGGACATACAAATTTCTCTCTAATTCAGTGTTTGAGTGCATGCATGTGTAGTCCATTGAGTCCATTCATTCCTACATGCATCATGTTTATTTATTTATTTGTTCTTATGCATTTTTACTTTGTGTGAATTTTCTTTTATTTTCTGTGTTTGGTGCATTCATGTTTTAATTGAAAAAAAAACAAACAAAAACAATTTTTCATTGTTATGATTTAAATTTTTTTGAAAAAAGAGATAACAAAAAGTTTTTATGCAGGAAATTTTTTTACAGCATGATATACAATACACTTGATTTTGTTGGTCGTAGTCAAGCACGAGTTTATTTAATGAGCTGTAATATAATTCTCATTGCTAGCTTAAGATATTTTTGAAGTATTTAATATAGGTCTCTTCATATACCATCTGCACTGCACACACTATGAACTTGATAGTAGGACTCTACCACGTGTGTGAGATTTGAGATAGTAGTCACATGTTAGTAGGGTGACTTTGAACATAAATTGACCAACTTATTTAGACCTAAACTCGATATTATCCCTGCAATAATAGATAAACATATGAAAAAAAATTAAAGGAGCTCAATATGTTATGCTACTTTTTGAAACCTACTCTACTNAGGGTGACTTTGAACATGAATTGACCAACTTATTTAGACTAAAACTCGATATTATCCCTGCAATAATAGATAAACATATGAAAAAAAATTAAAGGAGCTCAATATGTTATGCTACTTTTTGAAACCTACTCTACTTGAGTAATCAAGCCTGATGGATTTCTTATAACTTGGTGCCTATGGTCAACTGATTTGGGTTAATCGACCTATAGCTCGATATATGGGTCATGTTAGTCGCTTAATAAAAAGAAGCAAGTACTTAAGATGAAGACAATATATATGAGCATTCATATTTACTATTGTGATATAAGATAAATGTTTTATGTTAAAAGTCACGGGGAGAAAAGACATTATCCATAAAAATGAGCTTTCATATGTAGGTTCTAATGTGCTTTACTGATTTGACTTTCATAAGTAGGTGAATATATTTATTAATAGTGATATTTTGCATGTCCTTTCTCACAATATTAAGATTTGGAGTCCTACTAACAGAGAATTAGTGATACTTAACACATGTGTCACTTATATCATTTACTCCATGGGTAATTTGTGTGAGATTTGTAGGAAAGTTTATTGTTAATTGCTTGCACCTACATTATTAAGATATTGTATGTTATTCTTTATCCCTTATCATTTTGTGACAAAATGAGGAGTCAAATAAAAGTGTTTATCAAGCTTATTGCCTGCAATGCATATTGCATTCTGCACTCCATATTACATTAACTTGTTTGATTTCAATATCATGATCATTGATCAAATTTTTGATATATATATAAAATGATTTTTGACTCAAGTGCATTTTATATTTTTATTTTAGTTTTGATAAATTAAGTTTGATATTTTAGTATTATCGATGTGTCTTCTTGGTATATTTGGTTGCATTGTTACTATGTCTTAATTTAGCATGCATGTATGAAACTGAAGAATACTATATGATTCTTAAATTGCCTACATTCTATTAACTGCTTTATTTATACTGTTTTCCACAGATTTTACACTAGGTGTTGAGTTGTCTATTTCAGGAAACAGGTGCTGATTGAAATGCAGAATTTCTTCAAGTCAGTTAGCTTTGTGATAGGTTTTTGAGTCTTTAATTTACTTTTGCTTATTACCTTGACTTTAGTTAGTAGTTTTGTCACAGAATGCCAAATGATGAGGTTGTTAGGTTTTAATATTGTAATTGGCAACTCTGTAAACAAAATGGACTTAATTGTAATTTGTATAGTAAGTTAAGGACTAGTGTGCAAATAGATAAGTTAAGGTTTTTAGATCTAGGGTTCGAGAATGACAAAAGAAAGAAGACGCGGCGCGAATTTTCGCTAAATTGTCACCATGGATTGGCTCGAGCGTAAAAAACAGAACCTCCATTGCTCGACTGTCGCCTCTCATTCGCTCAAGCGACGGCCTGTCGCTCGACTGTCGTTGATCCCTCGCTCAAGCAACAATGTTGTCAGGAAAATTTTGATTTCGCTATTTAAAGGCTTTTTTCCCAACCCATTCGTTTCCTAACCTACCTATATATACCAAAACACCACAGAACGATTTTTGTCAAGGTTGAACATTGAGAGAGCTTGATTCGTGAGAAAATTCATATATTTTATCTTTCAACTTTCGTCCCGTGAGATTGTTTTGATGAGAAAAATATCGTCCACATAATCATCCACATAATCCAAATACCAAATTTTCCTCCACATCTGTCAGAGTTCTGAAGATCGAGGAAAGTTGATTGGAGTTCCAGTCTGTGAAGAACAATGTGTTCTTCATTAATTCACGGGAAATAGACGATTCTGCAAGATTATGAATGCTGCAGGGTAGCAGATTCCATGAAGAGTTTTGACGAATTGCAGCTAAGGATTGGTGTAGGGAAGCACGGGATTTGCGGAGAGCTGTAGGAATTGCAGTCAGGAGATCAGAGAGTACGTATCGTCTAGTCTATTAGACTGTAAATTGGTTGAATCGTTTATAGTGGATTGTCTGACAAAGTGCCCGGAGTTTTCCCAGTTATGTTTCTCCGTGATCATACCGTGTTGATTTATTGCTTTATTTACTGTTTAAATTATATAAACCGCGGTATTCAAACATAGGAATAAAACTGACATGCATGTTTAATCATTTAGACAAGAATTAAAAAGTGACTTGTTGCTATTTAATTCGTTAATTACTTTAATTCCGCAAATAATACATATTATTGATTGATCATATAAACTGCGGTATTTAAATTTAGGACTAAAATGTCTTGCATGTTTAATCATTTAGAAAAGAATTAAAAAGTGACTTGTTGCTATTTAATTCGTTAATTATTTTAATTCCGCAAATAATACATATTCACCCCCTCTAGGTATTGTTAGAGTCGAACTACGCATTTCTCACAATCCAATCTAATTATTGCGACAACTTTTTGTATATTGTTAAATATTTTGTCGCAAAATCACATTTTTGTTGTAGTGTGTATAATAACATCATGCATCTAAGCAATGTAGATATTAGGATCACTAAGTTTGAAACTAACAAGGCCACGAACACCAAATTTGGAGCGGATGTTGCTCTAGACGACATATTAAAAATGACACCAAAGCTAGTAAAATTATTATTTATTGCTACTATGTTGGTTTAGACAATTCAATTAGTAATTTTCTCTTCACAATTTCTAACTCTAAATACTTGTATGTGCAAATGATACAATTTTACTTGATTTTCTGATTAATTTAGTTTCTAATTAAAAAACCCTGTTATTGTTGAGCAATGTTGATCAAACATCTCCACATCCAAGAAAGGTGTATAAATGTCCAAAGAAACTCGTATAAAAAACAAATACCACAAGCAATAGAAAGTGCCATGAAAACAACCACATGCTTACCTTTCCTATTTGTTGTGCATTACCGACTAATCATTACTTTTAATAAAACCAAATGAAATTGACCCCATCAACTAGCCAATAAGTGGAAGCCAACTTTACTTTGCCAACAAATACATATTTTCATATCAATTTATAATTTATTATTAAATGAAAAATAAATAAATAAATTTATATAACATAATTGTCCTTGCAAGACACGATAAGGAGACATGGGGACAACTATGTTTTATATTCTTGAAATATTTTATAGTAATTTAATGATACATTTTGTTTGTACTTTGTTGTGGGGGGAGAATTCAAGATGGCACGAATCCCACCTAGCCACGATTATCATTTGTTTTATTCTAGTTCGTTAGTTTATCGAAATTTTCCAACCACGACATCTTATATATGAATATATCTTCTAGGATTGTCGAAATTTACTTAAAAATGTAACAACCATAGTAACCTATTTAGTCGGTTGCTTGAAAAGATTACATTTGTTTTGTTGAACTAACTAAAATTGGCATTTTGACCGCATCCTTGTGTTCAAAATCTAATTTTT
>CAIGRO010254830.1:0-14797 GCA_903798355.1 Fraxinus baroniana
TAAACATTTCTTGGCATAAATATGAATGTATCATTTTTTTTCAATTCTTAGTTTACATTTAAAAAAAAAAAAAAAAAATTTTTTGCTATAAATATGAAAAATTCTATATTTTTATAATTTTATTTATACTATCATACGGGTCAAATCGGAACAAACCGTAACCCGTGATCCGCATGCGCTCGACTGGATGGGTTAATGGACGGGCCTGCTTTGTAGTCCAAAATTTGTGGGCCTACTCGGAATCGGCCCGGAACCCGTAGCGGGGTGGGTTTTTTTCACGCGTGTCGTTGCCAGGCTCATATATTGGCTGGCCGACCCAAGTCGGACCACCCGGATTGACACCTCTAAACAAGATTGATGGGATAGATTTTGACTAGTCATGCTACGCGTTCACTTAAGTTTACAACTTGATTTACATTTCTGTTAGTTGACAAATTTGAGAATGATGCTTGTGATACAGAATTTTTTTTATAGAAGTTTTACAAACAATGCATGATGGGATCCTCGCAATTTTATTTTATTTTTTAATACATGTGGGGCTCCACCCCATATGAGGAGCCTGTAAGGCTCCTGTAAATCTATCCCTGTACATAGGGATTAATCCCAAATTTGAATACATTGATTTTATAAACACTTTTTCAATCAATGATTAAATTTATTGACACAGAGAGTGTCAGCACGATGCAATGTATATGTGAAGTGAAGGTCTGTTAACTTCACAACCACTATACTACGATATTGTTTGATCGTACCTAATTCTAATTCAATTGTTCCAGAGAGCCGATGAGCTAGCAGCTTGTATTCGCATCGTAAGAAGAATGCGTCCTTCCTGCTTTCGAGAAAGGGAGGCACTAGTACCACTATTGGATTCCGCTGTACACATTTGGGTGTACATGTAGTCGTATTCAATTTTGACGAGCCCACCAAAATCTCTGAAAAATACCCGATAACTCCGGATTGCACTTGCTCCCATTTTTCCTCGTCACTTCCAGTCGTGATCTTGTGATTTATCAAAACCCCTCAAAAACCCTAATTTTATATGAACCCCGAATTGAGAGTATGAATAAAAGACTCGTATTTTTTATCTTACAGTGACGAATCGATTGTGGAGAGTATATCGACTTACCCAAATGGAAATTTTCCTCTACAGATGCGGAAAAATTACTCCTTATTCATTCAAAACCCAGTCAATAAACCTAAACCCCTCAATCCATGTACCTTTTGTCCGAAATTATTACAGCTCTAATCAAACAATATGGTCAGATATCATAACGCTGTTTGCAGACAAGTGGAGCAGTGATTCTGCTTATTCAAAGGTCGAGCAAAATTTGAAGGACAATGTTTCAAAATTGAAAGACGAGATTTTGATGCAAAATGATGATGCGGATAAGATAGGGAAAGTGTTGGAAGAAAATGGGGTGGCGTTGTTTAGGACTTATTCTGATGGATCCTCTGTACTGGAGCTCTACTCTCAGCTAAAAGTTTCGCCCCATTTAGCTTTTGAGGTGCTCCTTTTTGTTTATTTATACTCTTTTTCTTCATAGTAGTGAATATTTAGTACGTGACAACTGTTTGAATTGATTGGTTTTTTTTTTTTTGCTCGACTCTATGTACTTTGTCATTGATTGATGAACTTAGTAATTAGGATTACACTGGGTTCTTAATAACAGAAGTTGTCTACATGAAATGCTTACTGGCAGATATTAAATTGGCGAAGGAAACATTTGGATTATGTCTCTCCTATGACCGCAGAGGAGTATGCAAAAGGAATTACTATGGCTGGTAGATCAAAGAATGTTGATCTTGCAATTGAGCTTTTTAACGAGGCTGCCAATAAACAGCTAAAAGCAGCATCTATATATAATGCACTCATGAGTGCTTACACGTACAACGGTTTGGCTATGAAATGTCAGTCATTATTTCAGCAGTTGAAGAAGGAAACCACATGTACACCAACAATTGTAACATATAACATTCTTATATCCACTTTTGGCCGTTTCATGCTCATAGATCATATGGAGGCAACTCTTAGAGAGATAAAGGATTTAAATCTTTCCCCAACTGTCAACACATACAATGGTTTAATCGCTGGGTATGTTACAGGATGGATGTGGGAAGAAATGGAGAACACTTACAGGATCATGAAGGTAAGTGATGTCAAGCCTGATCTGGACACTGATTTGCTGATGCTTCGAGGATATGCTCACTGTGGTAAGCTGGAAAAGATGGAACAGATCTATGAGATCGTAAGAGATCATGTCGATCAGAATGAAGTTCCGTTGATTAGAGCCATGATATGTGCATATTGTAAGAGTTCTGATGTTAATAGAGTTAAAAAGATTGAGGAATTGCTCAGACTAATCCCAGAAAATGATTATAGACCTTGGTTAAACGTGCTCTTGATTTGTGTTTATGCAAGAGAGGATTTATTAGAGCGAATGGAAGATTCAATCAACAATGCGTTTGAACGTAATACCTCTGTCACAACAATTGGTGTGATGCGATGCATTATTTCAAATTATTTCCGACACAATGCTGTGGACAAGCTTGCTGATTTTGTGAAGCGTGCAGACTTGGCTGGCTGGAAAATCTGTCGTTCTCTTTATCATTGCAAGATGGTTATGTATTCAGCACAGATGCGTCTTGCTGAAATGGAGAGGGTTCTTGATGAGATGGAGAGGGTGAATATGCACTGCTCAAAGAAAACATTTCGGATATTGAGTAACGCCTATTCAAGGTGGGGTCAAAGAAATAAACTTATGCAGGTTTTAGGGATGATGTGCAAGCATGGATATGGGATTTCTTTGGGTGCGTGAAGCATAGAAAATGCTTCAATTGAACTCCACATGTTGAAATTATTAGGAATGATTAAGCTAGTAATAGTTCATAATCATTCTGTCAGAGAGATGAACAACAAGTTTCATCAAACTTGAAGGTAAAGTTCTCCTCTGTAATCCTGCTATATTTAGATGCCTCATTTTTTATTTTGACACTTAACTATGTGTGTATTAGTGGTGAAATGGTTTATGACCTTTACTGGAGAATGAATGATAGTATAGTGGTTTTATTTCATGAGACTGCAGGAACCAATTGTGTTACATAACTACAAATGCAACCCTTTTTAACTTGCGTCTGCTTCACGTGTTGACTCTGACAATTATTTGCTATGTCAAGACCATATATACATGTAGCAGTGTATCTTTGACCTTGTAGAATTGATAGAAAATTTTCAAAATTTGATTATTAGGTTATCTGCTGTGGATTTTGTGCTTTACCGTGTGGCATTCTTTAATGGTAGTAGTTGTGAGTAAAGTATCATCTCAGATGGCTTTCAACATTATTAACAAATGTCGGAACAGATTTGTTGAAGAGCAGAAACTTGTATTTTTATTATACCCTTAAAATATGGTCAGAAATCCACCAAGCAGTCTTTAACTTTCATTGCTAATGAGTGAATATTGAGGTGATCCATTAAAATGATCTGAGTTTTACGTATGCTAATTTGAGTGCTATTTTGGTTTAACCATCTTGTGTAGACAGGTCTTATTCTCATAATGATGGTTGTTAAAGATCACCAACAAATGAAAGGTAAATATTTGATTTTCACCTCAAATCTGACCCTTTTTCTCAACAAATCACAACATTAGCCAACAGAAATCTGAAACCACTAGATTATTAGCCAAAAAATAGAGAAATCATCAAAATTTCCCAACTATTGATTCATTAATGATACCTTTGAATTTTGATTCATTAACACTTCGTTGCTGTCGGTCACAAGGAGTAATTTTCAAGAGTCAAACTTCAAAAATCTTTTAAGGGGCACACTGTTCTCTTGAAAAACCTCTGTTTGACTAATATTCATAGCGCTCCAAGAACTTTCTGGGCTCTATTGATCTTAAAAAATATGGGGGCTACAGATTTTTTTCTTTCCTCACTTCCTTGCTCAGTTTCTCACTCACCACGCCACAAAGATCAAGAAAAACAGAACAAAAATAAGAAAAGATAGAGAAGAAAAAATATATAAACGTGAATTAAAGATAAAGAGGGGAAACTCGAGGACATGGTGAAGAGAGAGAGAGAGAGAGAGAGAGAGAGAGAGAGAGGGGGGGGGGGGGCAAAAGAAGGGGGGGGGGGGGGGGGGGCAAATGAAAGCGGTGGCTCGACCGTTCAAGTGGGCCCCACCTTATGTAATATTTGCACACACTTTTTCTTATTTCTTCTATGTATTTTCCCAATTTAAATTAATTTATGAAAGTTGTTAATTAAGGATATTTTATGGATAGCTAATTGTGCATGTAGCTCCAATTCTACCCTATAAATATGGGATCTTTTTCTCAATAGATTACACACATTGTGTAGTGACTCACATACTTTCTCTTCTTATTGTCTTATTCTATCTAGTTTTATTACACATCAACACGAGGTTCTAGCCAATTTGAGTTAAGAAGTGTGATTCTTTTCATTCTGTTCGAAGAAAGACAGATCTGATTCTCATAATGATGAGAGAGCTTATGTTTCTAGTCAATCTGGCAACTGCCTCTGTTTGCACCACGTCAAGGTCTTCCCCTCCTTATTACTTGGGATTTTCCGAATCTATGCCCCAATACACATCTAATATTGCTCGGGCTGAATTTAGGCGTGACCATGCATCATAGATTTATAGAGACTTCTGGCTTCATAACGTTTTAATAAAACTGTACTTCTTGATTGAATAGTACTTAAATTGACTACCACGACAATTTCTACCTACTTGAATTACCTATAAGGGTTAAGCAACACTATTGTAATTTCAGCAGTAGTAATTATTTTCGAGATTCGTAGGACTAGAATACTGATAAAACTTATGTTAAAGCTAGATGATTAAAATCCTCATATGGACTGATCAAGGGAGGATTACAACGTCAAATTTATTGTTATTTTTCTTTTTGGACCTTTAAGAACATGTTTTATAACATGTGTCACTCCTTCAAATTTAATTGATAACCTGCTGCTTTCCATGGAGCATTAGAAACGTTAGCTTTGGATGTGTGGAAAAACACAAATATGAACTCAGGAGGTTCTTGTTTTGTACTTGGTGTTTTTCCAGACAAGATTTTGTGAGGTGAAGATATTGATCATGACTATTGTCTTTTTTATTTCTCTGTCCACGTATCGTATGATTTGCTGAAAATTTAGATTATATTATTTTTTATGTTAAATATTTAGTTCTTATAAATAATTATCTCTTACAACATTCACAAATTCATGTTCTGATCAGAATATATAATAGGTTCATTAATTTATCAATTGTTATGCAGAACTGGCTGCACAGCTTAGGCTGAACCTCGAAGTTAAATCTGCTAATTCGATGACAAATTGAGAATGGTGTAAATTGTAATTATGTGGAGAGCTCCCATTTTACTTGTTGCCTGTTGACTGGAGTTTCTGCACACGAAGAAAATGCTGATTTCAGATTAATAGAAGCTATCTTGGAAGACATCTAGCCTGGAGTGAAAGTGGTATGTTTCATGCGTTGTATAAAAAACCTCATTTATAGGGTTCAGAGTGACAAATGTGGATCATATAATAAATAAGTAAAAAACTGAAGATTTCATAGAGTGTTCACTCCATGGTGTAGATTTTCAGGATTGCACGCACTGTGACTTGTTCAAGCTATCTTGTTGGCCTACATTTGTGCGTGTGGGGATGGGTTCAGGTGCTGAGCTAATTTAATGTGGGAAATTTGTTAACTTCTCACCTCTTTTTTTTCATGGGACTTGTAGAGACGTTTTCATGTGATGCCAACTGTCAAAAAATAATGTGACTTGCTGATGAATCGATCTCACGCAAACTCAGAATTTCCTATTTATAGCATATTCTATTATTATGATGTAGACGAATTCATATGTGTACATGATTATTAAGATGATCACGATGCATTATGGTTGTCGACGATTAGGGGATCTGAAATTTGAGTGGAGTTTTATATGTACTAGCATATACTAAAGTAGGCTGATAAATTTAGATTCAGTTTTACAGTTTTTAAGCTTGTGAAACCAAAGAAACCGGAAATTTTGTGGTGTTAGAAGTTGTAAACAAGGTTCTTATGCTCATAACTAAAATATAGGAAAGGACCCCAATAAAATATTTTGTTTGCTGTGAATTTCGACTCCTGGTATAAGGACTGTGCAAATGTAGAATCCATTTCTTTACCTTACCACCCCACTCCACCCAACAAATCAATTTTCCTTAGCCATTTTATCTAGTGAGCTGCATTCTGAAATACATTTTCCTTCATTTTCTTGGCTATGATAGTGACACTCAATGTGGTACCTACCGTTGACATCACTTTGTAATAAATTCAGGTACAAAATTCTCTACTTGAAATGGAAAATCAAAAATAATTGCTGGGTTGTGTTTCCCATTACAAGAAATTTAGCTTCTTCTCCCGTTCCTAGTAGACTAGGATGTTCCTGTTTGTTTAATCTTAGTTAGGTAACTGCTAGATGTCTTCATATTTCAATTCGAGCAGGATAAGGAACTGTGGCATATAATGTTTAAAACTTATTTAGACGAAAATCTTGGTGTATTTAAACTGAAATCTATATCTTCAATGATTGTGATTTTGAATACGTTAGTTTGTTTTGAAAAGGTGGTTGGTCGATGATGGAGAGATCCAATGGTCTGAATCATTTTACTTTTTGAGTAGACAAAAATCGGTCAACCAATTTGAGTTATGGTCGATGATGATGACAATAGATTAAATGCTATTTACCTCAAACTTCAAATAACCTTCTATCAAAGACAAAGTAATCAAGAATTAATCAAATCAATGTCAAAGATGGAGAGATCCAATGTTTGGACTCATTTCTAATCATTATTTCCCAAGATTGTGATTTATTCTGGTGGGGTGGGGGATTTTAACTTTAGGGTGATAATGGGTAAAGTGTAAACAAGATTATGAAAAGGGGTTGTTTTATATCGGATTAGAATAAATATTACTTGTATCTATTTTACGCGTTTGAACTCAAATTTTAAAAATTTAGGTGTAGGCTTCTAGTATCAATGTTTTTTTTGATATGCGGGCATGAATTCAAAGATCGCACTTTGCAAAGTAGTGCCGAGTGCGATCTTTTACCGATGGTTATATAGTTATGTTCACCTTGTACAAATTATCTTAAAACTGTGTTTAGGAATGATTGTCCTTGTTGAATAGTACTTACGTATAATTGTTTATTTTACTATATGAAATTCTTCGTTTAATTGATACAATTCTATCAAAAAGATAAATCTTTCTTCGTAACACAACTCTCCATTTGTATATAGAGATGTTGAAATAGATTCTTGTGTGCTCGGCAGAGCCTCTGAGGCAGTTATATTAGCTAGTCTCATCCCGTTTTACACCCTTCTTTGTATATTCTTGTGTATAATCAAGTTAAATGATCGTGTATCTAAGAGTGGTTTTCAACAAAATCAAGAGCAACCATTGAGGAGGAATATACGTATCTGACTTTGAAAAACTTACTAGTGCTTTGTACACAAGGAGAATATGATTATAAGTTTTTAAGGAGCAAGCAAACACCAATCAGCTAGTGATACCTAAAAACAGACAAAAAGAACAGTGAAAAATGTAAAATGACAACTTTCTTGGAGCAATCAAAATCCAAATGAATTGCTTCATGAAATGGAGTTTACCCTATTATCACCATTGGTGTAAAGGAAGACACTATTGAAAAAGAAGTTAATAATATTTTAGATATATATTAATGCATAGTATTTTTCCCTAATATGGTAGATTACAATGATTCAATTAAGACTTGAGAGTACTTTGAAGTTACGTATGTATTCATTATATAATAGATTACGCTTATTTACAAGGGGTAGAAATAATCGGAGAGATATCATATGCAAAAGCTTCACAAAATATAAGAGACACGATGACTAAACTCCATCTTTCACCTCCTTCCAACTTATCAACAATTTGTCTAGAATTTCAAATTCAACAATGACAAGCATAGCAAATAATTTGTTTGGCAATCCTCTTGAAAAGTCAAAAGCTACTTCTGAGGGCTTAAAAAGTTACTTTTGAATATATTTAAATAATCTTTTTGAGGTACTTAATCTATCTAGAAGAGCTTTCAGATAATACAAAAAACAAAAGTACGCCAAAAAGACCATAATTGGTGCTCTTTTGTGGACAATTGAAATTCTATAACAAATAAAAATTGCAACAAAGATCTTACAATCGCCTTAAACGATAAATCTAACAACAAATTATCCACCTTTTAGCAAAAGAATTTTTGCATCAGTACTTCTTTTTGGTATGATTTTCATGGAAGAATTAACAAATACAAATTGCATCATTACTCTTATCACCATAGAAAAAAGACCTATAGACATACAAAAGTACAAATACATGCAGCCCAAAAATATATGCACGAATATTTTCAGCTCAATACCAGATAAGTTTGGATGCTCAATAAATAAACCCCATCACAAAATAAGCCAAAAAAAATATAAAGTAGTTTCCGGATAAACAATGAGATATCATATATTTCTACAGCACTTGTATAAAAAACAATATGATAACAGTACTAAAAACTCCTCTACCAGATGTTATGTGAAGAAAGTATAAAATTAAGTACTTTCAGCCAAATGCACAAGGATAAGTTACTTTCTGCAGTACCAAAACAAGCAATCTTCCCAAATGGAATGTGTTTCTTGACCATGAACAGGAAGGCAG
This sequence comes from Fraxinus baroniana, assembly GCA_903798355.1. Taxonomy (NCBI): domain Eukaryota; kingdom Viridiplantae; phylum Streptophyta; class Magnoliopsida; order Lamiales; family Oleaceae; genus Fraxinus; species Fraxinus baroniana. The sequence continues at coordinate 8,723 of CAIGRO010254830.1, forward strand.
TGATCTTGGGCCGGAGATGGTTCATGTTAAGATCTAAGAAACGACTAGTTAAAAACAAAAATAACTCTATGCAGAACATAAGACTACACACATGCTAAAAGTGGGGAAAAAAATAAACCCCCAAGTAAAATATTGAGATTCTGTTAGGTGTACATAGCTGCATGTAATTGAAGTTGATGTAAATATGTATTAACAATTAGGATGGATAAAGCTCTTGATCTCGTCCACGAGGCAATGGAAATGCTCGTTATTTGGCAAGAAGTAGAATCCGATTGTCGCCTTTTCAAGATATAGGAGCTTTACTTCGTGCCCAGATTTCTTGAGCCCTTCAACATAATCCAATTGCCAATCTTGAATAAGATCAAACCCTGCTACAACAACTAGGCTTTTCGGAAAATTAAGTCCCTCAATACTTCTATTCCTAGGGCCGAATATGTTACAGGCCGGATGGTCTCTATCTTCTCCTTCTGGTAAAAACGCTCTCCAGTACCAATCCCTATCTTGAATCGTTACAAAGTATTTCCTGTCCAATCTTTTCTCCGATTCCTTTCTCTCTTGCCCACCAAACATTGGATGAAGGAGAATATTACCCAATACTTCAACACCCTCTTCAGCAGCCCGTGCAGCAACATGGTGCGCTATATTCCCACCCGAGCTATCACCTGCCAAATATACGTGAACCTTCGAATCCTTCCCACTCCTAAGCCATGATTTCGAGTGAACCCACTTAAGAGCAGCCCATCCATCATCGTAGGCACACGGGTAACGATGTTCAGGTGATCGGCGATAATTCACAGATACAACAGCAGCCTTGCATATGTTGACAAGACGACGACAAAATGTATCATAAATAGCACTATTGGCTGACGAATGAGTAAAGCTCCCCCCATGGAAGAACAGTATTACAGGAACAATTTCACTAGTGCTCAATGGCTTTTCAACTTCTACAATCCTCCGTCGAGGCTCATTCTCGAGGGAAGACAAGTAAACCCGGTTGAAAAGGCTCGTGGTGCAATCTACAACATCGAAAGAGTAAACCCCGTCTACAGGATTCGGATTCTCGGGGACTTTTCGATCAAGAAACTCGGCTAAATCACGGTTAAATGTGCCATCTGGACGGCGAAGCATGTTGTAAGCAAGCTTGAAATTGGATATTAGAACCCATGTATTCAGTGGAACCACCCTCTGCAAAAGAGTGTTTCAAGCTAATTACATGTTCATCTATCAATTGCAGCACAAAATGAAGGTGAAAAACCTAAAACTGAGTGAAGAAATTGCTAAGACATGTGTCTAACCTCAGACTATCGAACCAGTAGAACTAATCACAATAAAAGAAAAAAAATCTGAAAACAACGCGTGGAAGGAAACCAAATCAGAGCAAATAAAAGAAAATAAGAGGGAAAATGGGAATAAAAACAAATAAAGATAACCGCAAATGCGAAGGTAAAGATTCGAATTTTCAGCACAAATCAGACCCTTTTTCTCAACAAATCTCAACTTTCACCAGCAAAAATTTCAAACCCACAAAATTAATCAGCCAAAAATAGAAAAGTTTTCATAAAATCCCCAATAAAAGAACAATAAATTATGAGCATATTCGAGTGATTACCTTCGATTCACTAATTTTTACTTCACTACTGCCAGCCATCAGGAGTAATTTCAAGAACCGAACTTCTAAAACCTTAAAAGCGTCACACTGATCTCTCTTGAACAACCTCTGTTTGACTACTATTCATAGCGCTCCAAGAACTTTCTGGGCTCTATTTTTTTATCATAGAAATATGTGGGCTACAAAACAAAAATCATAAAAGATAGAGAGGAAAATGTATACGTACTTGAATTAAAGATAAAGAGACGAAGCTTGAGGAAGCGGTGTGGAAATTACTAAAAATAGAGTGAGAGAGAGAGATGGGGGAATAGAGAGAGTCAAAGGCAAGGCAAATGAAAGAGACGACAAAAGGAACGGCCGATATCGACTGTTCAGGTAGGCCCCACCCTACCTTTTTCATACACCCCCATTCTTTATTTAAGATAGCTCTACTTCTACTTAATTTGGATTGCATAATGGTATCCATACACTCACATGGGGTGAGATCCGCTCGAATATTTGGATTACACAATAGTGTCCATACATTCACATTGGGTGGGATATATACCATTACTTAAATTTTAATGTGTACCAACATAGATTTATTTGTAAAAACCTAAAAAATCAACATATAATAAATGGTATATAGCACCATTGAGGTTACAACCTCAATTTAGGTGACGTTAATGTAATACTAAATGATAATGGGGTGGGGTGAGTGGATTAATACCCTGTTTGGTACACATTAAAATTTTCATTCTCATTCTTCTACTCATTTTCAACCACATATTTTCAATAAAATAATATTTTCATCACATCAATAACTTTTTTCTTTTTTTCAACCACACATTCTCTATCAATATATTATTCCAGAACACCTCTTTCAAAATAATGTGGTTCAAACACAACCTAAAAATATTGGATTTTACGTAGAGGAAATCTAAAATTAATTAATTTATACTTTGTTCATTCATGATTGACAGATTGAGTTGTGGAAGTATTTTGGCAAAGATAGGTTATGACTTGTTAAATTATTTTATTATTTATTATGGTGTGTTTGAATCACATTATTTTGAAATAATGTATTCTGAAATAGTAAATTAATGGAGAATGTATGGTTGAAAAAGAATGAAAAATTATTGATATGATAGAGAATATTATTTTATTTAAAAACGTGTGGTTGAAAATGAGTAGAAGAATGAAAATGAAAATTTTAATGCGTACCAAATAGGGGGCTTAACTTTGCTACAAGTTTTCTAGAATCGAATGAAAATACATAATTATATATTCTTCCACGTGAAAATGATGAAAGTTAAAAGTTAAGAGATAATGAGGAGTTCACTATAGTAGGAACCTTGTTCGTCTCAATTAAGCAGTGTGGATAAAGTAATTTAATCATTTTAATATCAGGAATCTTTATCAGAGAGTTGTCGGATGCTCCAACCAGAGGAAACCAAGAAAGGAGAGCCTCTAGAGGTGGTAAACAAGCCGAGCCGAGCCGGCTCAGCTCATTGCCCACAAGCTCGAGCTCGTGGCTCGTTGCTTGTGGGCGAGCTCGGCTTGGCCCACGAGCTCGTCTCTCGCGAGCCAAGCCGAGTAGCTCGTCTTTTTTGAATTTTTTATTTTTTTAACTATCATTCTATTTATAAAAAAAATATAGACGAGCCGCTCTTCAAAAACGAGCTGAGCAGGCTAGGCTTGCCTATCGAGCCGGCCTGCTGGCCGTGCTTGGGCTCGTTTTTTGGCGAGCTCGAGCGACTCGTGAGTCGCTACAGTACAAGCCAGCGACGACCACTCGGTTCGATTGCCACCACTAAGAGCCTCATTGCATGTGATATTTATAGAGATGGTTTAAGCCTAAGCTATTCTCGACATTTTGAGTATTTTTTTCAGTTAATTTGACCTATTGTTATTGGATTTCGACACCATTGCAATCATAATTAGGGATGACAATGGGACGAATATGAGATGAATCGATCATTTCCAACCTCGTTCTATTGTATATTTTTATCACTTTATCCCGTCACCATACCCAGTTAAAGCGGGACGGGCTTGCCCCATTTATCGCCTTGTTTTATTTATTTTATTTATTTTTTATGTCTTTAATTAGTATTATTACCTTTTTCCCCAATTTTGTTAATAATAACTTATATTCTTTTTAAAAATAATGATAAATATTTTATTTATATTTAATAAAAAACTTAAATTTGAAGTGAACTTTAAAACGGGGCAAGTAGCGGAGCGGGAACTATGATTCACGTACTTGCGATGGGGCAATGACCCCTACCCAATCTCGTTTACCCGATTAGGTGGGTAATTCGCGAATATTAGATTGAATGAATTTTTTTGACATCCCTGATCATAATCTTCATTTGGTATCTTTTATAACCATTCATTGATATTATTGTGAAACAAATAAGATACCAGAATCGTTCTGATACCACATGTTGTGTTAGTTATGCTCAAAATCTCTAATACCAATTATTGAGACTTTAAGGATCGCGTATAGCTCGACACCACTAAATATAAAATCAACCACTGAATTGAGATGTTGAAGTTATGGCACAATAATGAAGTATTTAATCACAAACAAAATAATAAAAGAAAACAAAAAATTTAACAAATGAATTAGAAGATTTTATTGCACCAATTATAATGAAGAAAAATACAATTGATCCTAAGGTTCTAGTAAATGAGGGAGAAAAATGTGACACTTATAATTTAAGTAAATTATAGTTTATAATTTAACATTAATTTTAACCACATATTCACTGGTAATAGATTACTACCTACTTATAATCCATATATTTCTCTAGACACCTTTTTTTTATTATTATTATTATAAGGAGATTATATGTAATTTTTAATGAAACCAAAATATAAACAATTTTCTTAACCTTCGGTATTTATAAATTGACTCACGTATTCGATCGAAAGATTATGGTGCCTATTAAGGATAAATCTTGCATTGAATAAATGTAAAACATATAAGAAATTGTGTTACTCTTTTTAATGATATTATCATTCTAGGATAGAATTCAAATTTTAATATGGTATCAAAGATTATCAAGTTTGAACGAGTAATTCGATCCAACATGAACAAGTATACAAGTGAAGACACGTTTTTACTCCTTGGGATGTGGGACTTTACTCAGGGACGGACCCAGCACTTGGCCAACCCTCGCAGTCGCCCGTGCTGGGTCCGTCGGGAGCTTGAAATGCCATCGAGAAAAAGTGAAGAAGGCAGCCAGCGCCGGTTGAATTTTTTTTTCCTTTGTTATTCTGTTTCAATCTACTACTGCTTTTGGGCCCAATTTACAACCCATTAGCCACAAACAAAACCAAATCCAAGATTCCAAACAAATCCCCCAATTCCAAAATTGAAACCGAACAAATCGTAGAGGAGGGTGACGACCGGCGATTGCTGCCCAACTACTGCGTGTTGTGCCTATGCGTTGCTGACTTGCTGTCTCTGACCGTTCAGCGTGAATCGCATGAACGTGACAGCGTCTCGGTCCCAGGCTCCTAACTTCGCCGCTGCCTCAGCACGCTGGCCACTCACGGTGACTGTGAGTTTCTCTTTTTCTTTTCTTTTCTTTTCTTTTTTTTGTTCCTTGTGTTGTGTAGTAGTTTATTTTATTTATCATTTATGTTTTATAAATTATGTGTATGGAATATGATTACATGAATGTGTGTGTGATTTCTGAATTGAGCTTGTAGTCTGTAGAGTTTGTGATTTTGAATTTTGTGAATTTGAAACTTGGGGATTTTGTGAATTCGAGAATCTAAGAATATTGGGGATTTTGTTGTTGAATGTTAAGGTTTATGATTTATGAAAATTGGATAATTTGTGAATTTGTGATTTCTGAATCATGAGAAATGAGATTTTATTGTCCGAGACTATGACTTATGAGGTATAATCTTGATTTGTGAATTGGGAATTTAGGTTTTTAGGAAATTGGGGATAAGTGAAAAAAATTAATGGAGAAAATGTTGGACTCAATGAAACCATGTGTTGATTGTTTTTAATCAATTTTAATTGAAAAATAAATTGGGTCATTGTACAGATTATGGAGCAATTTTTTCAACTGAAACGAAAGTCCATACCTAGTTCTCCTTTGTCTAGTTGTGCATCTAGTCCCGGCACTTATTCTAGTCGAGCACAAGAGTTATTAAATAACACAAAGAAGTTTCAGCATCAATTCTGTTGATGTCGACCTACGAGGTTGCTGAGTTCAGACTGTTTTCTCCACCCTTACAAGGGGATAATGCGAGCTCGATAAACATGAGGTCAGCTCGGTCTAATATATAATTTACTCAACAAGCTATTGTATCCCTTCGGGCACAGCAGCAATTAATGATTGCAGATCACTGACAATATCTCCAAGTCTCCAATCAAAGGAATACACGTGGAAATGTTCTGTGTCAGCGCCTCCTCTAGTCCTCCAATCAGAAGTCTTAGCTTGCCTAGCCAAATAATGCATTTA
>CAIGRO010254840.1:0-11663 GCA_903798355.1 Fraxinus baroniana
TCTCTAGATGCCTATCAAGAAGCTTTACATGGTTGTTGAAATGGCTGCTCAAGGGGAAGATGGTGGAGCAGCAGAAGCCATATATTCTGGCAAAGCAAAGATCCAAATGTCACATTTCTATGATTGCCTCCAGTACGTTGTGCAATATTAGTTTTGCCTTCCCGTTACATGTAATTGCACTTTCGCATTGTTGCTTGATACATTTTTCATCTCATCCACTATGATGACCTTAGATCAGACCTGGTCACGGCTTTTAGCAATGTGTTGGTGTCATTCCATACATAAGTTTTGTCAAATCTTATATTTCGTTTTCTTATCAAATTTTTGTCGTTCGCGTCTAGTCATTTGATTGAATAGTTATACAATCTTTTAGTTTGATTTAGTATTTGATTCTCAAAACCTTGGATTCTACCTGTAATGCTTCGATCAATGTCGTATATGTAAAACAAATTGTACGTTTTCATTTTTCCCCAAAAAGAACAAATTGTAAGGTAAAATGCCTTAATATTTCAAAACAACAATTAAAACAAACTGTCACGTTTTATTTATTTCTCATCCTTTAAATAAGAATTGTTTCTTTTGTCTCGAACTTCATCACACTGTGTTTAGCTTTCTAGAGTTGACAACCCAAAATGTATTGTCTAATTTTCTCAATTTCAAACGTTGAAACCTTCTGCACGGAGGCATCTTTTGTGAGCCTCGATCCATTTTCCACAAGCTGATTCACCGTGCTCCACAATGCACTCGTCTCTCAGCTTCTTCGTATCGGGGCAAGCACAACAGATTTTCTTCTTCGGCTTTGAATCAGAGGCAGGTGCCACAGTGCCTGAGCGTTGATCTTTTTGCAATTCTAAAGAGACAACAGAAGAAGAGTTCTGTATTGGCAATCCACCCATTGTCAAGGTCCCTGGATGATATAGAATATCAGACACTTCTACAATACAAAAGAATTAGAGAATGATGTATAAAATTTAAATAAAGGTAGTACCGAATGGAACGACAAATAGTCGACAAGAATCTAGAATCAACATGCAGAAGACCATAAAATACAGAATCTGCAGGGATAAAATTACTTTAAAGAAAATGAGAGCACAGTGATGGAGTTGTCAACAATTCGCAATTGATCCTGAATTATATTCCTGTTACAATTATAATTTTATATTTATCTTAGATGAGGATGGATGCACCAAAATTAACCTGGCATGTTGTGATGACTAAGGATACAAGTGCTTTGGATCTTCCTCTCCCCCTAGTTATGAAGCGCACACGCACTCCCATTGAGGTGGCATGTCCGTTTGTCAAGACTCAAGAGTTGGAGCTTGTCGCTGCAGACGAGCTTAGACCTCACCCCGACATAAACTGTTATTATCTTTGGGGATATCTTTCCATGGTTATGGTGAAGTTCTTCTTTATTTGTGTCAAGGGACCACTGGTAAATATGAGTAAAGGGATGACAATATCTCTAGTGACAAGTTGGATGTTGGGAGGAAAGCAGTTAGTACGTCTCCAGATAAATCTCCGGAGATTAGGTGGCCAATGATACGCAAGACAACAAGTCCACAAGATAAAGGTCCTACTGTGAGTGAGTCAATTATGATAGCATCATCAATTAGACTAGGACATGGGAGCGAAAATGCTACTATTAATGCGGATTGTCTTAATACCTAATCCACATCCAAGACCGAGCCTGATGATTTGGGTGCTAAAAAATCAGTGATGCTGGAATCTAAACTTGAGCATGATGCTAAGATGAAGGAAACCTAGGTCTTCAAATAATTTAACCAAATTCCCCATCTCATTCACCAGAAAGTTTGCTAGTTTACTTACTATTACTATACTTGGATAATAGACGAGTTTTGTCACCTTGATGACCAACATTGGAAGTTTACTAGCAAAATCGAGTTCTTTAAAATTGGGGAGAAATGATGGAGATTTCACTAACTCTTGCCAAAAAAACTAACCAATTCAACTCAATGAGCATTATATCATCTAATATTTGGCTAAGGAGGCCTATGCTGAAAGTTTGGGAGCAGTAGAACACGAGATGGCTTGTATACACACTTATTTTAGGTGTAAAAATAAGAAATAATTTTATTTGTATTTACTTTCTTGGTATAGTCATTAGCTTTGTTGTTAGGCAACTTTCCGTTTTTGTTAAAAATTTGAATTATATATACGACCAGGGTAACAATACGATTATAAATCATATTCACAGATAATCATTTACTCTAAATTTCTCTCCCCCTAGGTCTGCACCACACAACTCTTTAAGATACAATAATTGCACTTCCGGAGTCAGTTTCAGCATCAACTCCATCCATAGCAAGAAAAAAAATAAAGAGGAACCTAAGAATAAGCATTATTACAATGAAAGCTCCCTTCATTTTAAATTTTGCCTGTTCATAAAGAGAGAAACAGACCAAATCCATCTAAAGTTTCTACTGACTATTAAGAGTACTATCATCTTGACTTCTTCAAAGCAAAATAACAACTTCCAGTAAAAACCTGTTCTACAGTTTGATCTGATACAAAAATAGGTAGGACAAAAGAAAACCAAGACAATAAAAAGTAAGGGAGAAAACCCATGGAAATGAATTTACTTGAATATACTGTTCTGAAAAGTAACACATCACAACCAGAATTTCACAACCTGGAGATAAATTATTCAGGAAAAACGTAGAGAGATTTTACTCTGACTAACCCTATGTGTTTCAAAAGTGATAAAGTAAATTCTTGGAAGGGTCATAAGGCTTCAGTGTCTCAATATATGAGGCATTAGCACCATAACACTCAAAACTTTCCACATATGGTCCATGGCAGTTGATGTTTACTTGGAACGAATCCAGGAAACACATTTTAAAACATAGCCTAATATTGTTCATAGATGCTATATGCTATGTGAACTTAACGTGAAAAACTCCTAGTATAAAATTATTCATGGAGATAACATTTTCTGTACTAGTGGCATACAAACCACAAGCTCCAAAGTTTTTACTGGAAGAACCTATGGTGCTCATTGCAATGACACATCAATCACATAGAAAGAAACAAAAGGAACAGAGAATATTTTGTGTGCTGCAAACATGCCAGGATGGGATCCAAACTTACCCATAAGGAACGTATGAAATAATGTTTATGGTTGGTGAAATTGAACGGCAGCCTTCTTCAACGTTCTTTATACAACTTCAAATTAATCACCCTAATAAGTTTCCAATTAATCACCCTAATCACTAACTCTTCAAATTCCCCCATTTTGGACTGGGTTAAAATCTATACCTATCTCCCACTGCATTCCAATCCATATTGAAGAATATACAGCTTTCTTTACTGTGTCATAAACAAAGTATTCTCTACATCCTAATTCGAAAACCCAAGGCTATACAACTACCCCCTGGTTTTCACTCTAAAGCTAACTTCACGGTTCATATTACAAAATGGGCACAAAGATAGATGTTTCATCCCTTACCTAATTGAGTATTATGGAAAGGAAAAGTTTATTGCTATCTATTATCCTGCTAGAGAATATTTACTTTATCCAATGTACTTATGAATTATGGGATGCCAATTTTTTGCACAATTATAACATTTCTCTTCCAAGAACTCCATAAATATGAACTGAGAAAATCAAAATGATTGTTCCCCATTATGTCAAATGAAGAAATTTGTTAATGCAGTTGGGCACAAATAATTTGTTTGTCACTTTGAACCATGGAGCGAACTTCCCAACACCTTCAAATCCAATATTCCAACAAATTGTGATTTTAGCCAGCTCTAGGTTAGAAGCATTATTGTATTCAATAAACAAACAGAAGAATACATTTGCAAACAAGGACAAATTTCAGAAAACTTAAATAAGTACTAGTAAGACATAATGAAGTGGAAAAGCATTCCTATGTGGGTGGGAGAGAGAGAGAGAGAGAGAGAGAGAGACCTATGCACAACTCACAATATTTGGCAAATTAGAAAATATAAGGGCAGAATGAAGTACAATTTAAGGGAAAGAACACAAGAAACTTTAAAAAATTGTACTCCAAAGGGTTTTTCCAGCAAAAATACAAATTCTGCGGGTGCAAAGACAACTGCTATTTATAAATTATATTTCTAACAAATCAACAAAAAGACTGCAGACGCTATCTTTTCCATGTCAAAATAAGGTCCAATTCCTATATATAACCAGAAAATTTTAGTAGATAAAAACATAAAAAGACTTAGTTACTGCTTAAATACAAATGCTTCTCTCACTTATTTCACTACATTCTTCATCCCACTGCAACACGGTCCAGCCAATGTTTACATCAATTTTGACCTCTTTAAAAATAAGTCAAATTGGTAAAACGTTTATTTTTGTAAGTTTACATTTGTATTCACTTTCATTTCCAAACAATGACCAAACAAAGATTCACGACAATATCGATTCTTTTTACAGGAAAAAAAATAAAAATAAAGAAGAAACCATAAATTCATCACGATAAAGTGTATAATTACATAATTTTCATTGGTTGTCAAGTGATTCACGTATACTCTTCACAGATTACGAAAACCCCACCAATCCATAATAACACCGAATGAACCCCACAAATGCGTATGAATTTGCATATCATATGAACAAACACACAAGAAAAGAGAGATACCTTATTTTCTCAGGAATTTGAAGGAAAAAAATCGGTTGCAAAAGTGTTCCAAATTGGCAAATTGCAGAGGAGAAGTTGAAGAGTATGAAGCAAGAGACTTTTAAACTGGGTCCAAAAGGAGTTGGGCCTTTCGGCCAGAAGGCCTTATTCTTATTATCCCAAAATAGTATGTGACCACCTTATTCTAAGAAAAATGAGCAAATTATACCACATACCTATTTTTAAATAAATATTTAGATTATACTTGTCAACTTTTTTTTTACTATAAATACTGTTTCTTTATAGTAAAAAAGAAATGTTAAAAGTTAAACAAATTATACACATATCATTTATTATGCTAAACTTATTCCATCAAATTCAAACCGACCCTTAAATTATCAACCAATCAATGCACCCTTAATTTATGCCCCCAACAAAACGTCATTAACTTAAGTAAATTTGCTCCAAAATTCCTAAAATTATGTCTATTTGTATTCTAAACAAAACACCATCTCTCTCTCTCTCTCTCTCTCTCTCTCTCTCTCTCTCTCTCTCTCTCTCTCTCTCTCGCTCTCTCTCGAATCATCCACAATTAAGTAAATTTGCTCCAAAATTCCTAAAATTATGTCTATTTGTACTCTAAACAAAACACCCTCTCTCTCTCTCTCGCTCTCGATCTCTCTCTCGTTCTCCCTCTCTGTCGATCTCTCTCGAATCATCCACAAGAAATCTCAAACCTTAAATTGAAGGATTGATCTTCTATAAATCTTATGTGCAGTGTAATCAACACAATATCACAAATCAACCTCTAGATCTAACGTAAAAGACATGGTTTGCAGTTTGAATATTCAAATAAATATTAATTCATACATTGCTATGTAATTATATTTTTTTCACGATGTTTTTTGATTTGTAGTATGTATTTCGATCGAATATAGAGAATCAATACGTGTCAGAATTTTTTGTTTCAGAAACTGTGATTTTTGGCACTGGGATGAGAATGATATGAATGTCTACATTCATCATGGAGTGCCTATTTTCTATTAAATTATGTTTTATGGAAAGTCGGTTAATGTAATGAAGTGATAAGAGGGGATTTAATATTTCATAGGTTACAAATTCTAGTTTGGGACTTATTTTTGGCAGCTAGTATTTCAACAATTTTAAACTATCAATTCAGTATTTTTAGTTAATAATATGTTGTCATAGTAAAATGTGAATTAATTTTTTGTATTGATGCATATATGAATTTTTCCGTTACGTATTTTGTTCAGTGCCCTATAGTATTTCAACAATTTTAAACTATAAATCCAGTATTTTTAGTTAATAATATGTTGTCATAGTAAAATGTGAATTAATTTTTTGTATTGATGCATATATGAATTTTTCCGAACTAATATCACATAATTGACCAATAAAGATAAGATTCAAGGATAAATTAAGAACACAGTAGGTATTAGGAAGACTAAGATATGAGATTGATGCTTGTCCAACATAAGAGATGTTCACCTTTTCACCATTTGCAGTGTAAATAAGAGTAAGATAGGATAAATGTGTTAGAGGATAAGATAGACTAGAGGTCATGTGATTATAACAAACGAAATAAAAAAGGCAAGAAGATTTACCTGAAGTTATAGACATGTCAGAGGAAGAATTGGAAGAAATCACCTGTTTGAGGAGGGTCTCAAGATCACTCACAGTGATAGCAATAGAATTTTCAGAGGCAGTAGCAACAAAAACAGAAGAAGATCCAAGACCCAAGCTTAAAGAAATGTTTTAACTTGGCAAATATCCATTTAGGCCATGGAGGTCGAATGGGACAATTATGAAGTATATGACCTTTTTCATGGTAGTATCGGGACACGATAGTTGGACAATAAGAGAGTTAGTGGACATTTTGATGACGATGTTTACAAGACTTTCTCGCCAGTTTGTGGTAGGAAGGTCTAGAATGATTAGTAACAAGCAATTTCAGATTGGAGGGACTTGTGTAGCCTAAGATTTTCTCAAAGACTTTCTCTTGGATGGCAGAATCCAACGGAGGCAGAGGATTACAATGCAACAAAGATACCCTGACAGCTTCATACTCAGGGCAAAGAGCCAAAAAAACTTGGCTAAGATGAACATGATCCTCACTGATGTCGGCTTGACATAGTTCGTTCCAAATAGGCTGTACTTGAACCAAAAAAATCATTCACAGATTGCCCAGCATCTTGTTTAAGATTATACAGAGTTGTCCACAATTGATAACAATGAGCAAGGCCAGTAGCTTTATACCTGTTAACTAGGAAATCTCATCTCTCTTTTGTAGTATCACAAGTTGCAAACTGAATATGAATCAAAAGAAAAGCATACCGGAACCAGGTGATGATTTGATGGTTCTTGTTATCCCAATCTTTCAAGACGATCTTCATATTTTTCATGAGTCTAGTTTATCCCACGAGTGGGTTCAATGCGCTCACCTGTGACAATGAGCCAAAGTTTGCGCCTAATAAGAAAACTCTTCATTCCTTGAACCATTAAATTGCAGCTGGAACCAGTCAGAGTGGTGCCAATATGTTTTGAGATATCAGTAACAACTAAAGGAGATATTTCTGTTTTCTGCATCATAGAGCCAGAAAGTGGAGACCAAAAAAAAAAAAATTTGAAGTGCGGAGGTAGTGATAGAACCATGATTTTTTTAGAAGATGGAGACAGGAGTAAAAAAAAATTACATGTCAGAAAGCAGACTAGAAGAAATTTTTGATGCACCTAAGCTCTCATACCATTTTAGAAAGCAGAGAAGTTATATAAATAGGAGAATTATACTTCTGAGATGTGTTTATAATACAAGGGGTAAGCCCTATTTATACACGTAACCTATGCTATAAAAGGGAAAGACAAAATAAATATGTATATAATTTGAGAGTCAACTATAACCCCATAATTAAGCAATCACACTAGTTATGTTACAATCAAAAAATTATGCTAACAGGCCCCGTTGGCCAAACATTTGAATAATTTTTTTTTTTTTATTTTTATAACGATCCAACCTCTATGTCCAAACTGTTATATCATACGTACTGTCTGCTTTGGGTGGGCATCTGTCCACTTACCCCTCAAGATTCGAATTCAAGATCTCTACCTGATGCGAACTTAAACTGAATCATAATACCAATTAGGTATGTGCTATCTATCACCATTGGTGATTAGCAATCACATAATCGGTAGTAGTCCCACTATCATATTAACTTGCTTTTAATAACCAGTGATAATAAATTCCACCACTGATGCAGGACCAAAGACTTGATGCAGGACTAAAGAGAATTCAAGCCAATAAACAGTAAGAGAAAAGAACGAGAGGAAGAAGTAGTAAGAAGAAAAAGAAGCGAGAAGCAGAGGAAAGGGGACGGGGAGGAAAAGGGGAGAAAACGAGCTACAAACCACTTTCAATTCATCAACTGTCTAAATTAAAATGAAAAATCCAATAAATAATAAAAATCTAACGGGCTTGAGCCAACCTACTACTACAAGTCCAATAATAATAAAAAACGTAATTAATAAAAATCAACAATAACATAAATCGTGACGTCCGCATCAACTCTCTCGGGATGGGAGAAAACTCAACCCTATCAAGTGGATAAACTTCTACCACGGGGAACGATCTTTCATAAGAACCAAATATCGAAACTCCAGCAGTTTGATCCAGATTTGTTGAAGCTTCTCTATAGGACTCCATGGATGGTCTGCATCAGATGGAACTATCCAACGAGTAAGGAAGCACCAAATTTCTCCGTCATTAGTCAACATAGTATATTCATTTAAAATAATATCAATTGTATCTTTGTGTGCTTAACAGATGGTATTGAAGTAGACATTTGGACCAACATGCTTTACAATTTTAAAAGGACCAGCACTACAAGCTTACAACATAACATAATCCCCAGTATTAAGTTCAAAATGTCGTTTATGCAGATCATCTTGAAATTTAAATGATGCATTACCTACTTCAAGTTGTTTATTGATCTCAATATGCAAATTATGAAGATGATTTACAAATGCCTCAGTTGACATTGACAAACTAACATGTGGGGACATGAGAATAAGATCTAAAGGCTTCATAGGCTCATACCTATGAATAAATTTAAAGAGACTCATACTTATTGACCAATTCACAAATTCTTTATATATAATTTGAAATGTTGGAATGATCAACTCCCAATTCCCAAGATTTTCCTTAAAAATGACATGATTGCGCAAAACAACAACACATTTGGGTTGGATAAAGGTACGACATACAACATTTGACTGAGAGGTATCGGGAACAAGGGGTACAATACCTAGATTCATAGAAAAAGTTTGAATACTACCTAAGGGGGTATTCTCACTATCATCAAAGTCATCAGATTCTTCAAGCTTAGGTATATAGACGTGTCTAAACGCTCATCTATTACATTCTTTTGTTCTTCAATGACTAAGGTTCGACAAGGACATTTGGAAGAAATGTGGCCAAAGTCCTTACAGTTAAAGCACTGCAAATGAGAAGAAGTCCTTGGAATTTCAAAAATTGTACCCTTATATTCGAACACATGTGGAACATTTGACGGGGAATGTCCCTAATAGACTTAAGAAGAAGTGGTGTTGATGAGATGGGTTTATGGTTACTACACTACTTTTCATATGGAGTACCAATACTCAACTAATAATCTCGAGCTAAAGAGTAAGCGTGATCAAGAGTAGTGACACCCCGAAAGAAAAGCTCACGCCAAAAATCATCTCTTAGACCTTGACTAAATCTACTCAAAGTCAGGGCTTCATCCTCAATTACATGACATTTCATTTGAAATTCCTCAAGTTGAGCAATATACTCAGTCACTAACTGATTCCCTTGTTTGAGGACAGTCCATTGAGTAAAACCTCAAAATCTAAAAAATCATCAAAAGTAGGAGCATCTACTTTATTGTTTACTCAAATTCAGCAATATACTCAGTCACTAACCGATTCCCTTGTTTAAGGGCAGTCCATTGAGTAAAGATCTCAAAATCTAAACACACATCAAAAGTAGGAGCATCTACTTTATTGTTTCTAAAGAAACGCTCCTTATGATGTAGAAGATAATGGGTATTATGACGTTCATAACCTCGTTTTGGTTTACGAACCCAATCCCTATCCCTACGATCGTGTCGAAAATACTTTTGATCACCCTGTTGACAACGATGTTTTCTATTATTGAACACTTTAGAATTATCAACATCAGTCGAACGAGGGATTTGCTTAAAAGTGGACAACCTAGTAGCTAAATCTATATTCTCTTCACAAGTAACAACCATCTCAGTTTGGACATCGGCGACTTGAGTGACAAGCTGTGCTAATTGACGAGTGAGGGAATCAAGTTGGGATGGGTCCATGGTCAGTTACAAGAACAGGATGTTAGAAGGTGACCACTACGCAACTGCATGCAATGCACTACCAGCCAAATGAAATGTATAGAGAGATCAATTGACAACTAGGTTTAAAGCCAAAAATAGAACCTGATTGAGTTTTATTTTGTTAGCATGCAATGCACTACCAGCTAAAAGAAGTGTATAGAAATATCAGTAAACAACTCGATTTAAAGTCGAAAATAACAACCAGATGAAATTTATTTACTTAATTATTTATTTTTATTCTTTTTTAGGTGTAGATCCAAATATGACAAGCTAATACCTTCGATCTATGTAAAATAGTAAAGCAAAGGTCAAATATGATTCAACAATTTAGTCACGTAAAATAAATGAGAATATAACACGGTTAGGACATAAAATAAGTAGGATAAAAATGGGTAAATAACACGATTATGGATTTAGTGATGTGACTTTATAGGTAAAATTGGAATAATAGCAACATAAAAATTTAATTACTGCAATTTTATAATGAAACAGTAATGTAAACTAAAGATAAAGGAACAGTAGCATCTCTGTTGTCCATCAAAGCAAATAAGCAACAAGTATTTGATCTCCAAATATGAAGAAATAGTAGCACCCATTTTGTTTGCTGAAGTAATTGCGTCAATCCACAGATGAAAAAGAGGTGTACCTACAAAATGTTAGAAAATACCATTTTTTTAGCTTCTTTTTTTTCCAACTAAAACAAATTACACAATATAAAAAATTGGGGCCCAAATCGAGGCCCAAAGTACAAAAACTAAGATGTACTAAACAAACAAGATACAAATAGAGGCCCAACTTAGAGATTGAGCCCAATTGACAATAAACATTTTTTTTCACACTAATTTTTCTCAGCTATCAACTTAATTCGATGTAATTTTTGTTTTGCAAGATAACAATGATGAACATGGTGAGAATTCGGAAAAACAAATGAAAACGACTAAAATGAAGCATAATCAAAGTTTGAGGACTCAAGTGCAAATATTAAAAAGTTGTGTCGATCTCACGAAGAAGATTTGAGAGTGTTGGGCATCAATTGGATGATTAAAGAAGCCAAATGGATGAAATATAGTGGAAATATTATTACATATCAACTTCCAGCTGAAAAAATTATGATTCGAATTTTTAGTCTTAGTTTGAGACCTATTTTTTGAATAGAAGACGTTTGAATTTGAAGATTTTTATCTCTAGAAGATTTGTATCCCTTTGAGTAAGATTTTCAATGCAATTTGAATCACCGCAATCGAATAACAGGACATAAAGATATGATCAAAATATCGAAAAATGTTCAGTGGGAAAGAAGTATAACCATGTGGCCGCATGGTAGAAATGTCGATGCGGCCGCGAATAGCTAGGCAGGGAATTCACAGGAGGGAAATTTTTGTTCCATGCAGCTGCATGGAATATAACCATGCGGCCGCATGGTTGATTTTCGGTGCAAATTTTCTGGTTTCCTTTTCTCGTTCAACCTCTTATGGAAAAGAATCTTAGGCACCTATAAAAGCAAAAAGTCGTTCAGAAACGTGGGTTACACATTATTTGAGAGAAAAAGACATTGAAGATCAAGGAAGAAGGTAAAAAAAAAAACGAGGGAATTCACGCCAAGATTCAAGATTGCAATATTTAAATTCAAGAATTGGGTGATATC
>CAIGRO010254869.1:0-16727 GCA_903798355.1 Fraxinus baroniana
TGGAGGTGGAGACACGAACTCCATCTCCGGAATTGAGAGAGGATACACTATTTGTGGCATTAGGAAAAGAGGTGAAGGAGAGTGAAACTGTTCTCATGTGGGCTCTGCATAACTCCAGAGGAAAGAAAATTTGCATCCTTCATATTCATCAACCTGCTCAGAAGATATCCATGAGTCTGTACTCTTTTCTGAATTATTTTTTTATTTCATTTTTGTTGTAATACAGGGGTTTTTAATTCATTTTTTTTTCTTTTTTTAATTTTGTGTTTGTGTATGTTTAGATAGTTGGGTTGGATTAGGGCATTGAACTGTTTGTTCCAAACTTGCTATGTTATCTGTTTGTGCGGATTTTTCATAGGATTGATCCTCAAAATTAAGAATTATATGAAGAGAGACTGTATCTTTCTGTAAGTCGTATATGTTGAAGGTTTTTTTTAGGACTGGGATTGATCGTGTATTCATGTTAATTATTTGGTTTTTCGGAAAAAATTAAAAATAAATTGTTGGCCACTTTGACTTGTTTGTCTACTTTTGGATTATATTTCATCTGTCTACGCATGTTGTAATCAAGAGTAACAGATTCTGATTGTAGTCCGGTGGAACTGGCTTTTGTCATATCTTTTCATTTATGATGGTGTTCATCAATTTTTTCACCTTTGTATTTCTTGCTCACTTTTAATTTAGGATAAACGACCTTTTGATTACGAACCAGTAAGGGTGAATCTTTTTGATTCTTTTTCCATTCATACAAGGATTTTTGTCTTGGGGAGACAATATAACAAAGGGGAAGCTCGCTCTCTTTGTCATTCTCGATTAAGCATCATATGTCAATATGGAGACAGTTTCAGTTTTCAACACAACACCTCAACTTCCCACCCCCGACCAAAAAAAAAAAAAAAAAAGGAGGGGTCAAATATAGGCTAAATATTGATATTGTCCATATCCAATGTTCTGGGGTTCCTCCAAACGGTGTAATAAATGAGCAAAATTTCTTCTACAATAATATTGAACATGACTGTTCATACAATTTGAATAGTTGGGACCGGTNGAGGGATAAAAGATAAAGCAGACTGAAAAAGAAAGAAGTCTTTAAGCATTTTACTTGTGTGTTATTTATGTTTCTTGTTTGGGTATGTTCTCTGAAAATTAGAAGATGGTGTCTTTCTATCATTGCAGACATTTTCAAATATTTTATTTACATGTGTTTTGGTTCTTGGTTTTCAGTGGGTCCAAAAGTTTCTATTACCCTGCTGGACGAACATATAGTTAGGAAAAAAGAGAGGTGGGAGATGCAAAAGCTTCTGGACAAGTATGTTTGGACTTGTGCTCAGGCCGGGGTATCTTCTTCTCTCTGTTTTTGAAACATAATCTCAGACTTGATTTAAGCCTGGTGACCTTCATTTGCTAACTTCTCTATGCCCATTTTTGTCCTCTTTGTGGATAATCATTTGACTATAGTCATCTATTTTCATTCAAAACTTAATCTGTCTAACGGATGGAAACTAAGTGTGATGATTATTTTTCCCTTTTGAAGCTTTCTTTTGGAATAATGATGCTTATCTTGTTTTGCTTAGGTGCGGGCAGAGAAACTACTCAAAGAGATGGACTTCATTGAGAAGGGCATTGTGCAACTCGACAGCTAATAAATATTATTCAAGGTACAATGCTATTAAAACTTTTTCTTTAAGAAGAACGTTGTCATCTTGAATAACTAGCTTTAGCCTTCAACAACATGTAATTTGAAATAATCCAACTGTAATAAAAATTACTATTAGTCATTTTTCATAGCTATAATTCATTTAATTCCTTGGTTATAGCAAAGCCAATGGCATGACCAAATAATTGTTTATCCAATTAAAGGATTTAAAACAAACTGATATAGGCAGGCTGAAGCTAGTCTAGGTAATACAGGCTTGGTTTATTTCACATTTTCTTTATTGCAAGAAAAATCCTCATGTTATTACATAATATTTGCACTATAAATGCTGCAAACAAGGCTATAAAGTGGTCCAGAACTGTCAACCCACCCGGATCTGCGCGCAAGAGAGTGGACTGGATGAATGAAAATACGGTACAAATGGGTTGGATCCAACCCATTCTCAGACCCCGGTGCATAGATAGTGCTCAGAACAGAAACAAGGACAAAAGATTATAAGAATGACCAACAAGGAGATGTTTTTAACTCTGTTTCCCGTATGTATGAATGGGATCCTACCCATGTTTAACTCATATCATAATCAGTCAGTTGGCTCAAAACTCATAATCAAGAAATTTGTTTTCATCCAGTTTGGATCCGATCCAACCTGCACATCTGCCACCTTCTAATGTAAACATTAATGACTGGAATGGATATAAAAATATTGAAGACAGCTTTTATAAAAAATACACTGGAGAAATTTTAAAGTGCAAGAGCATATAAAAGGGGGTAAAAGATCTCGTCCCCAAGATTTCTGATTAATTTTATATGCCCGTCCCTTGTCCTTGGACATGCTTCATGATAAGGATTGCAGTTGAGTAATGGCGCCCAGAAAGTTCTTCATGCTACAAGCAAGGAGACTACTCTTAAGCGGTTTTTCTTCTTCTTCAGAAACTGTATAAGAGTGTTGCTTTTCTGCCAACTACTTTTCCTGTTACAGTTTATCAGCTTTTTTAATAGTTGATGTAGTATCCTTTGGTAGTTCTATGCCATTATGGGAAAGACAATGTCACATATTCTACCCTTCGATCACCTTTTATTTCCTCAACTTTCTGATCTAGTTTGTTCCTTCTATATTTCCTTTATCTCATTTCCCCCACTTGTTTATTGCATTGCAGAAGAATGGTGGAACCCAGGTCCAAGAAAGCAATCTATGTGCGTGATGAAGCACCAGACTTCTGTCACATTTGGTTTATCTGTAAAGGGCACCTTGTACATACGAGGTAAATTTGCTGTTGCGTTCTTTCGGATGATTTTTGAGATTCCTGTTTCAAAGTAACTAATCTGTCCCTGGAATTTCTAATGTGGTGAGAAATGCAACTCAAACTAAGGAAATATCTAGACAACTTGACAAGAGAGTGGACCAAGCCGCTTGTTTATGTATCCTATAATATTTATAGCAAATTGGTTCTATACCAGGATATCTAACAACTATTATAGTGATCACTAATATTATCAGCTAAATTAATGTAGGGCATGTAAAGTGGACGAAGTTAACATGGCGGCAGAATCTGCATCACTTCTAGCAAGTCCAGTTGTTGAAACTACAGAGTCTTCCTGGAGATCACACTCAGTTATCGAAGGGCAAAATGGACGGTCAAACTTCCAGATTTCAGTTCCAAACTATCGTAGAGCCCAGTCCGACAGTTGTGGTATGAAATCTCAAGCACCATCTAATGGCTCTGACATGGCATCTCCACTGAGCGAATTGAATCGAGAAGGGAGTGGTGGTTGGGATAGTCTATCAAGGAGAAGTCCTTCTGCAGGTTCATATTTTTCAACGTGTTCGTCTAGTGATATAAATGAGGAAATAGCAATCTCCGTTGCAAGGACTAAGGAGAGTGAAATTGGGTTGGATATTTCTATGATTGAGAATAAAGAGTTGGGGCATCATCGTCGTTCCCCTGTTGCTTCCAATGCTTTGGTAAGTACATCATCATGTTGAAGAGAAGTATATTGTGTATGGACATTGGCAACTAACCATATCAGAACATGAGTGCATACGCTGAAAATCTGTTTCTTCCTTGAGATGCATAATTATCCTCTATACATTTCATTGGTGTTGAATAACTAAGTTGGCTATGCTTATTATGAAAAAAATGTAATATGATTATTTTATCCAATAAACTAGTACCATCACCATGTAGTGTGAGAACCGGACCAAAAAGATAAAGGGGAAAATCATTGTGGAACTCTTTCTGATTCAGCAGGAAGGATCTGTAGATGATGAACTTTATCACAGGCTTCAGCAATATGTGGCGGAAGCAGAAACTTTTCAGCGGGAAGCATATGAGGAATCCGTCAGGCGTAAGAAAGCTGAAAAAGAAGTCATCGATGCTATTCGCAGAGTAAAGATTCTTAAATACATGCTTTATTTTTTTATTTTTGGGCTGTAGATGATTAAAGTCTTGAATTCATCGAACTGAATCTATCAAACTATATTTTGGGTCTTACAATGAATCAAATTTAGTGCAAAGGGCATTTTCCTATTTATGGAACATCTTGATCCTGTTATGGGGAATTTATTTGACTATCTGATATGAGAAATTTATCCTTGCCGTGTAACAGATAACTGATGTTTATGATAATCATATTTTTAGGTTAAAGCATCTGAAACCATGTATGCCGATGAGTTAAGACAAAGGAAAGAAATGGAAGAAACATTAGCAAGAGGCAAGGAAGAAGTTGAGAAGATGAAATGCCGTCTAAATGAAATCATGAATGAGCTCCGAATGGCCCAGGAACAGAAATCAGATATTGAGCATCAAATTGTGAATTCTGATAAAATAGTAGAGGATTTGGAGCAGAAAATGTTTTCTGCCGTTGAACTGTTGCAAAAATACAAGAAGGAAAGAGATGAGTTGCAGGTTGAGCGTGATAATGCTCTCAGGGTAGCCGAGGAGCTGAGAAGAAAGCAAGCTGAGGAGGCAACGAGTCCATGTGTTCCTCAGTTCTTTTCTGAATTCTCTTTCTCTGAAATTGAAGAGGCAACAAATAATTTTGACCAAGCATTAAAGATTGGTGAAGGGGGTTATGGAAGTATATATAGAGGGGTTCTTCGGCATACGCAAGTGGCTATAAAAATGCTACACCCAAATAGCTCGCAAGGCCCTTTGGAATTTCAACAGGAGGTATGGTGTGAGCATAACTTTCACTTGATTATTGCTAAGTCATAATATTACCTATGCATCTGCGGAGCTTAAATTTTTTGTTCCCATTCAAGTAAAAGTAACAGAAAATCTGAATACAGGTCGTATTTAGCTTTTGTGCTTCTTTTGCCACTCAATGTTTGCTCCATCCTCATCTCTATAGTTTGTTTTGCACTCTTGTAGTGTCTCAAAGATATAGACAAAAACAAGAAGTTGAAGTCTTATCCCCAATAAATTTTGGGTAGACCACGTGGAACGTTATTTTCCCACTCCATTTATCCCAAGTTTATATAATATTATATTATTATGTAAACAAAAAATTATCCCTTATTCTCAACAATCAAATTGTCCTTCTTTTACTTCCTCCTCAATTGGAGCCACCTCCACTTTTTAGCATATATTCTCATGTCTTATTTTATCCATTCTATTAAGGCCTATCTTATATTCTCATTGCGTTTACGTTCATCTTGTAGATATATATGTCAATTAACAGCATAATCTTCATTACCATAAAGCACAACTCATCTTATATTAATTCTGTATATATAGAACTTCATTTCATCAAATCCGCTTTAATATTATGCTTTACAACTTTAACCCTTTGTTCATTCTTAGTATTTGGACCTATATACCAAAAACAATCACTCCTAGGTACAACACGATCCTCTATTGAAGCTCCAATCCTAGATACTCCCGTTTTAATTCTTAATTCTACTAGCCTAAAACTTCTGGATGCACAGCTGTTGATTTCTTCTATGATGCATGTGATAAAAGATAAAAATAATTTTTTTTGGAATTTCCAGGTAAATGTTTTGAGTAAGTTGAGGCACCCAAACCTTGTAACTCTGATAGGAGCCTGCCCGGAAGCTTGGGCTCTTGTCTATGAGTATCTTCCAAATGGAAGCCTTGAAGATCGACTCAACTGCAAAAACAATACATCCCCACTATCATGGCAAACTCGAATACGAATTGCGGCTGAACTATGTTCCGTACTCATATGCTTGCATTCTTGTCGCCCTCAAGGTATCGTGCATGGTGATCTAAAACCTGCTAACATCCTGCTTGACTCAGACCTCGTGAGCAAGCTTAGTGATTTTGGAATATGTCGATTGCTCTCTGAAGATGAATATTCATGCAGTGATACGACGCTATGTTGCATAACTCAGCCGAAAGGTACTTTAATATACATGGATCCTGAGTTCCTTTCGACTGGAGAACTTACTTCGAAGTCAGATGTGTATTCCTTTGGAATTATATTGTTGAGGTTATTAACGGGGAGGCCTGCGTTGGGGATTACAAAAGAAGTCCAATATGCCTTGGATAAAGGAAATTTGAAAAATCTGTTGGATGCAACAGCTGGGGATTGGCCGTTTGTGCAAGCAAAACAGTTGGCTCACCTAGCAATGAGATGCTGTGAGGTAGACCGTAGACGACGACCTGATCTTGCTTCAGAAATCTGGAGGGTTCTTGAGCCCATGAGACTTTCGTGTGGAGCCTCATCTTTCCGGTTGCGTTCCGAAGAGCATTGCCAGATTCCAACCTATTTTGTCTGTCCAATCTTTCAGGTTGGTCATATGCTCGTCTTGCTTTCTAGAAATCTTTATTGTGATTCATCATAAATGGTATGCATGGAAGTGTCGCTACTAATTCTCCAGTATTCAATACCCCTACGCGCCCTTCTCTCTCCCTTTCCCCAGATTTTTGTGGCCTGTTGCATACTGGATTCAACAATGCTGGACAGAATTAACGCAGTAAAAGAAGTTAAAAAATATTTGTGCACTGATGTTCATTACGTAGTATCAAGCATGCACTTATGCAGAACTTTCAATAGCTTCCCTGTTTATATGTCCCATATTTGTACAACTTTAACATGCACTATCTTGTAGGAAATTATGCAAGATCCTGTTGTTGCTGCTGATGGGTTTACCTACGAGGAAGAAGCCCTCAAAGGGTGGCTCGAGAGTGGGCACGATACTTCTCCCATGACCAACCTAAAGCTTACACACTGCAATCTCGTGCCCAACCGTGCTCTCCGCTCAGCAATCCAAGAGTGGCTACAACAGCCTTGAAACGCTGTCCAGCTTCTTGAAGTTATCTATAGGTTCTATTCAACCTTATATTTTTGTTATATTCTTGTATATATCACATTAGGTACACATATATCTACCCATACACGCTTACTTATTTTGCAAATATTTACACTCCATAGGTTATAGCTCGTAGCTTCAAACTTGATACTTTTTCATTTTTCTCATGGCGCTTGATTTGTGGAGGTTACTGTGTGGAACAGGATTTTCAGTGGCTGAATTTCTTGGTCATTTGGTGAAACCAATAATGTAAAGAGATTGTCTACTTGTGGCTTTTATGTTCCTATGATTACTATACATAAGAAAGGTTAATGTTATTTAACACACTTGACACATTACTAAGGCCTTTCTAAAGTAAATTAAAAAGATTATTTTGTACTATGAACATACATTGTGATAGAACATAGTTTTAAATATCAAGCTATTGGTTCAACTAACGATGATTTAAATAGAAATAAAATAATCATGCATTAAAATAATCAAGTTTCAAATTAAAGAAAGACATTAACTCTTTTTAAGTTTATACATATAAAAAAAATAATATGTCTATTTATAAAATTTTACTTTCCCAATTATACATTTAGCCATTTATGCGTTTGATTGTCAATATTTCTTATTTTTGTGTTGTTCGATTGACAATTTTTTTTTCCACGAAAGAGTTGATTTTTATTTTTCATGTAATTCACTCTCTCTCTCTCTCTCTCATTTACCCACCAATAAAAATGGATACGTATAATATTTTTAGGCTGCAAACTAAATCAATAACACATTTAATTAATAATTTTCATACAAATAAGTTATAAACAATTGAATTGTCTACATTTTTTTTTCTTGTAAATTTCATGCATTTTCGGGGGGGTCGCCAGTTTATCCAAAAAAACCGTTCGATTTTAAGATGATTTAAGTGGTCAGCAAATACTGTTGACAGACCTATTATATAATCCAATTTTTCATTCGAACTAACCGCTTTAAAAACACTTTTTAAACTGGATAGAAAATTCCCCCTTTTCAGTTCTCAGCCAAACTTGTTGACGTGGACCGGGAAAAAAAAAAAGGGAAGAAAAACTAACATTTGAGAAGAAATTTCAATATAAGTAAAAAATCTAAATATTTACCCCCCGTTTGGTGCACATTATTTTCAAAATAATGCATTTTTTTGGTTGATGTGATGTAGAATATGTGGTTGAAAAAGAAGGAAAAGTGATTGATGTGATGAAAAATATTATTTTATTAAAGAATATGTGGTTGAAAATGAGTAGAAGAATGGGAATTAAACAAATAATGTGGATCAAACAGGGGCTTAAAATAACCGAATGAAAAATTTCTTTACTTAAAATTTAAGAATAATAATGATGATAACAAATAAAATATGTACAGTACACAACATATGCCATACGTACTCTTGTTTGGTTCCCTGTATAGAATTGGATAATGAACAAATTTTATCATGTCCGATCCGCACCAGGATCCGGTGAAGGATAAAATTACTGCATTCGATAATTGTAGCATATAAGGAGGATAAAAGAAAAGAATGGCAAATTTGAACCAAAATTTCATTCAAAGAAAATTGAAATTCTTGCAATACCACAATTTGTTGCTGGAACATGTCTACACAACAATATGAACTCTGATCCCAACTGTGATTAAAGATAATTTTACAGAAAAAAATAAAATAAAAAAATACATAAACATTCTATGGTTACATCTGAGAGCCTTCCACAATTTTATGTCACTTGGCCCGGGATTTATTCGGATTCCCATCACCACCTGCCCCGCCCGCACCCAAAAGGAGAAAAATGTGCTCGACAAAATTGGCTCATGTTGAAATACTTCTTTTCTTTATTTTGTTCACTAAAGATACATGAGATCAACCTCTTAACATCAAAACTGAGTCTCTCGGAACAAGGTCAAAATCGTTGTTACACTTGAATGTAAATCCACCAATGTAAGCTACCAACTCTTCTCGATGCTGGATCCAATTATCCACCCAGAACGCACTTTTGTTTGGATCTCGTCTCTAAAAGTAGGGCATGAAGTGACCAAAATTGTCATGGCCAGAGTCCACTTTGAAGTTGACATGGATTCTGCACTATTTCTGGTGCTGGTCTCCTATTAATGACGACAAAATATTAAGAATGAAAATTTTCAATGATTAATTCCACAAATCAGCAGACAAGGATTCTCCTTGTAGTAGTGTGAGAATATCAAGTATCTAACAAGCAAGAGTTCGGATTAGTTGACAAAACCATCAATTGTATTACTTACTCAACTATATATAGTATGACATTCTTCATAATTTATATATTTCAACTCCAATGGACAGAACTAGGAACGTAACACCAAAAATACAAATCAGATACGACAAGAAGCTAAGCTTATTTTCAAAGAATTTGGGGTTGACTAGATAAATCCTTTTCTTCCGTTTGGTTCATTGCTAGATAAAGAGTAAAATAAATCAAAGAAAAAAAACATGAGAGAAATACACGCACCTCTAAATCTCCTCGAGGTACCATTTTCATTCCTACTCAACGGTAATTGACTTCTCTCACTACCCAGAGAGAGAATTTCTTGCAGTCTTTCGGGCCAATCTGAGTTCAATCTTCTAGCAAAGTCTGCAACTTCCCTGATCAATAAGATAAGTTACTATCTGTTACATAAAAGACTACGAGATATTTAACAAGGCAAAGATATTAATTTTAAATTCCACTATTTCTTTGGTGTTCTCTGACTTATCTTTTCCCGGTGTCCAGAAAGAATACAGGAGGGGGGAAGGATTTAACTAGTTAACTTCCATGGCGTCACTAACCACATGATGTAATGTAGCACAATAAGTCAGAATCAGAGTGCAAGGATCCTTTTATGTACCCACAACCATCAAAAGTAGTACAACTGAAGGATGAGAACATTGTAAAATTCATTCTAACTCAAAATTATAAAGAACAAAAATTAGATGGAAACCAAAAGCACAAAAGCTTTTTATACATCCCTCAGGCAATAGGCATATATGTAAGAAGAGAAAAGTGGTTGAATTTTTCAGTGACCAAGCCACTCGTGACCAATCTAGGTACTTAAACAAGGGTTAAAGGAAGCAATACAAGGCAAATATACATCTTGGCATGGATAGAACAATTTGGAGTTCAATAATGATATATAAAATAGAGCTAAACAAATATTGCATATAGGTAAATATTGATCTGAAAAGAACACTAGATCTTATTTCCCTTTGATAAAAGAAAAGGCGTTCTTAAAGCTTGCATATCAGTTCCCGGTATCACTCTCAATTCACGTAGTATATCAAAAAATAGCATCCAGAAACTCCGGAAACCTCCGTCAATGATATGCCAGAGAAACCCTATCCCACTGTGAGAGCAGATGTAGATGTTGATCCTGGAAAGTTCTGGATCCTCTCTACATATAATGCGTTTAAGCCAAAAATGAAAAATGCACATCTCTACAAAGTCTTTCCATTCTAACATCTATGAAACTCCAAAAACTTCATTAAAGCATTTGATCTGACTTTCACAAAACCAACTCAACTTTAACAAAATTACAGAAAATTTAAAGTAAAACTTGCTAGATTTTCCTCATTCTCCTCCACCTAGAATTTATTCTAAATCCTAGGAGAGGACCAAACTGAACACATATGAGCCAGTAACAAACCTGAATTTGTTTCAAATCAAAACAAAAAAGCAACTTATTGTAAGAACTTATATTAAAAGGGTACTTTTAACACAAGCAACTGAATAACCATATAAGCCAACATGATCAACAATAATAAACCATTAACTATATCTGGCGGCAGAATTCCTAATAATAAACCATTAACAAAATTACTCGTGTGTTCTGATTCTCAATGACTCCAACACCTGCACTTTGTAATAACTGAACAGGGCTCACCTATCAATTTCCTCTTTCAATGCAGGGTCAATATCATCATCTAAATCACAATCATCAAACTCCTCTTCAGGTGCAAATCTGGCATTTCCAGTGTCCAGAAACTCTGTTGTGTTAACAAGATTAGGCAGAATATTGCTGTGAACCATAGGGTTGTTGCATACAGAATCCATCTCATTTGATTCCTGAAACATAAAAGAATGACAATTAGATGGACAAATACACGAGTGTGCATGGTTGCATGTGTTTCTCCATGGAAGTTAAAAGGGGACTCAAGAAACAAGTAACTCCCTAAGCGACCAACTTGTAATCGGTCTAAACTCAGGAAAGTGAAAGTGATCCGGACCTTCTTACTTATATCTACAGAATTGCTCGGAGAAGACGTGCCATTTGAACAACTAGTGCAATTCAAAGGAGCAGTCTTCTGATGGTCTTTCCTCCTGCGGTTCTTCTTTTTATTTTTAGAAGTTGTAGTCCCCTTAGAATCTGCAAACACAAATCCATGTGGATTTAAGAGTCTCCCCAAAAGTAAATCGAAAGGAAATAGATGAAAGAAGATAGAAGGGTGAAGAAAATAAGTGAATGCCTTGAGGTTTAACAGCACTTCTCAAACATAAAGCATAAAAGAGCAAAGCTGATGGAAGATGTAGCCGTTAAAGTAGATCACCCATACCACAAAATCCATAATAACAATTAAAATCTTAGAACTGATGCTATCTACTAAATTTAGCACCTAAATATAAGAAGGTACAAGAAAACAGAGAACTTACTCTAGGTTCTCAGCAAAAAAAATAACTGATTACCAGAAATAATATGATAATGAATTCTATCTTCACTGTATACATATTTTCGCATATTGATTCAGCAGAGAAGTATTTATTTTCTTAACATTTAGGAGTTTTAAGTGATCAACTAGTTGAATTGTGCAGCTATCACCTTCTGACAATTACTTGATCAAAATCTGCAGTCACAATTTTCTAACGGGAACATATACCTTCAATAACAATATCCATTATGTCTAGATTCTGTCTGTCTTTCATTTATCTATAACATTTAAATACAACAACTACATCTTTTCATTCCAGTTTGACTTTCCAAATTGAGCAAAAGTATATCTTTGAATCATAACTATTTCAAATAATCGTGCATTGCTAATCCCACCAACCAAAAAGCCTATTCCAAAGAATAAAAGATCAGAAATTTAACCTTCACAAGCATAGTTACAGATACCTACATTTTCAGTGGAAATGAAGAGAAAATTACACCAACATCCCTGGGGTAACTCGGTATTACAGTGACACCCCAATCCTTTAACAATTAACAAGAAATACCTTCGCTGTCTTGGTTAAAATGAGATTTTGAGGGAAAATGTGTTTTGAAATAGTTATTTTTTAGAGAACATGGGTTAAAAAATAAGAAAAAGTTTTGAATTTACGTGTAACATTATTTTATGAGAAAATGTGTGATTGAAAATGATTTTTGAAAAAATAGAGCCAGAACAAGGGAGGAATAGTTGGTATGTTATGATGATGTTATTTATTTTAGGATGACTATTCTAAAAACCTGTTTGGTAGAGATTAAAATCAGATTTTAATAAAAGTTGATAAAATGTGTGGTTTAAAAGTTGCACGTCCCGTAAAATGTATGATTGAAATTAATTGTTGACTTTGACTTGAGATTTTAATCCAAACCAAACATGAGCTAAATTTTGAAAAATAGAAGTCCTCTAAAACTCGCAATACAGTTTTGATTTTTGATTTCCAACATCACTGGCGGTATGTGATGGAGGTGAAATCAATTTACACCTAGAATGCATAAAGTAAAAATATTTCTAAATTAAAACATTTAAATTTTTATGTACCATCATTTATGACAACTTGCATTCGGATCATAGGCATATGTCTAGTACTAACTGTTATTTTCTTGTAGTCAAGAACATTGTGAAGGTCCATTTCTCATTTATAACATAATTTCTCCAGAGTGTTCAAGAAAATTGAAACCAATTTACAAAGAATATTTTATATCTTCCCCACCCCAAGAATTTTATTTATCAACATACACATTTTCAAACAATTAAATTTATTCGAGAGACATAGATGACATGCATGAAAAATAGAGAAGAAACATATCGTTCCTCAAAGTGCATGAATAGGTCCCATAAGGTGAAGATGAGCGCTTGGTGTTTTATGTATTAGACATCTTTTTAACCTTAGAAAAGCGTCAAAAGGGGAATCCACAAAACAATCGATGATGGAGGTCTTTGTAACTTTTAAAAAGGAATGCAGTAGAAATATAATAGCCAGTCACCTCAAGGGGTTCTAGTATGATATACTCTCATAAATTAAGCTAAATTGCTGAGATACATTGCCCAGCAATTTAGCTGATATAACCGAAAAATATGAAATCTTCCTTCTTCAATATTAGGATAGTACATATCTTTCCCATGTTCTCCCGACATGAAGAATCTCAATGGTAACAACACTGAAATTCAATAAAAAAAAAGTATAAAATGAAAGGAGAGTCAAAGAGAGACAACAGCAAATACCTCCATTGCCACCATTAATATAGGACAAGAGGTCATCAACTGAACGATCATCCACACGCTCCGCTTCAGCCTCAACATTCTATAAAACGTTGAAGGTCAATTACCTCAGTCTCAACTTGCATATAACATATATCATTGTAGTGAAAAAATACCAGTACTCGCAAGCAACTTATTAAATCTGAATATAAATGCTCATCGCATAAAACCTTGAGAAACGCAGAAGGGTAATAACACAGTACAGGAAATAATAATTTAATCACCTTTAATCTCTCTCTTTCTTTTAACTCTTTCCTCTTTCTGGCATACAATCTATTTAATAGCCGAATCCGAGGATCATCCATTGTGTTTTTGATGGGCTCCAATTTTTCTTCCTGAATAAATAAAATGCGTCAAAAGTAAGAAAATAAATGTAGAAACATAGATTTACCCCAAAGAAATGAAAAGGACATTCAGCATGTACACTGCTTGCAAGGACAAGACACCTCTGTGAGATCATCAGGCAGGTGAAATATCTCTCGGATCTCTTCTGGAGTCTTGCCCTCAATCACTCGTGCAAGTGCACGACTGGTGAGATCTACCAATGGCTTCAGTTCAAGACTGTCAGCAGCAGAAGTCAGCTCACAAAGCCGTTTAGTATCCATTCGAACAAACCTTTCGTCAAAGGACTTCCTCTCCTGCAACAAAAAAGAACTAAATATGTATCTTTATTTTATCTAAAGGACTCATTCCTGCAGTTTCACAAACAATAGTTACATACTTTTAAGTGTTGTTTGGGATAATGTGGAACTCAAGATGAGGAAAATCAACTTTACAAAAAGGTAAAGTTTCGGGACATATAAAACCTTGTTAGAGTGCCCTGGTACTTGATGAAATCGACAGTAGTCAAGAATCAAGCTCAACATGGGAGGATTGACCCGCGAAGGAAGGGAGATGGGATAACATTTTGAAGATCCTGTGCCTGACTGTATTTCATGACATATGAAGGGACAAAATATGGCAACCTCTTGTTCCACTTGTAGTATTGAACCATCAGAAGTTTGAAGCCACACGTGAGCCTTCAGCATCTGATAATGCACAATATAAACACAACAAATCAAAATAATCATGATTTAAAAACAAAACAAACAGTGAAACTCAAGAACCACGATAAGTAGGGAGCTTAATCTGATCTTTTTCTTTTCTTTTGCTCCTCTCTCCAAATATAAGTAACAAACAACGCATTCTCCCAGTTAAACACTCCTAAATTAATGTGGAGCATTCATCTTATGCCATAATTAACAAGGAAAAGAACAAGATGTTTGGATCTGACTTTTTCAGTCTTTGCTTTCTCCCAGTGTAACGTTTGAGTTTGATGATGATATAGATTTTGGGAGAGCCATATCTCAAAAGCTAGTTGCTAAAGTTGGAGAGCTCAAGTCTATATAAACCACACATCGAAAGTTCATACTTTAATTTCGATGTGGGATTCAAGTCCCCAATGGGAATCGTAACAATCCACCACGCTCCGCAATTCTGATGTCCATGTCGGACTGGCTTTACACTAGCACATGACTAGTCTCGAATGAACACTACTATGCTAACGTCACCATCTATGTCGCTCGATTGCAACCAGGAGACATGGTGTCTACTCTGATACCAATAATATAGATCTTTTTTTTTATAACCGTAGATGTTCGGGCCAGCTTGTGTGCACCTCGACTAATCCCACGGGCCCTGAAATTTACGGTCGAGTACTCACCTCAATGGCCCTGAGGAGACTCGAATGGTGACCATTAGAGAGCAAATCTAAGGCCTCATTAATTGAGCAACCCCTCAGGATTATCAATAATATAGATCTTAGGAGAGTCATACATCAAAAACTAGATGTTGCCTTTTGAAGTTGGAAAACTCAAGTCTATATGAACTATACACCGAAAGCACATACTTACGATGTGGATTCAAGTCTTATACCTCACAATAGGAACCATAACAGATGGTAATCCACTTTCATAGTTGCTTTCTCAATCGCAAGGGTTCAAAACTCTTCCCTACCCCTAACGTCTTTACTTCCCCAATTTGGTAAGTGATACTCAATAAGATGGGGCCAAGGAGACATGACCTTGACCCATAAAATTTACAAATATACGGAACATATTGGCACAAAAATATAACACGCTTCCTTTATGTGTAACACCTACATAGAAAGACTGTACAAACAAGGACACCTGCAAACAATGGAAAGAGACACAACCTTTTGCACTTGTAGTATCCCCGTGTTCACACTTTTGTCTAACTGCTATCACGAGTTGCGCACCTGCCTTTCTAAGCCTTAGTTCCGATGCAGGCATTGTTTGATAAGACTACTTGAAGCTTACACCTCAATTCAAATCTCGCCTCACGCGAGGATTTCAAAATGTCTCGAAGATTATTCTATAATTGATGTTTTTGAGGCTTAAGCCTCGAGGCAACTAATGCGTTCGCCCATGGTCTTGTGTGTAGATGTAAAAATAGTTAAGGTAGTCCGGACATAAAACGCCCCACCCGGTAAGAATCGAATCAAAATTAGCCCATCTGTTTCATGCCGATTCACGGGTTTCTCCACCATAATAAACGACTTGTCTAACTCGACAACCCATGAGGATCGGGTTGGTTTATTAAAAATAAAATTAAGTCATTGGCTATAAGTAGGCATTTTTCTTCTACATCCTTCCACACAATCTCTCGTTGCCCCACACTCTCTTCGTAGTATTCATACTATCTAACTTCTTACATTCTCAATTTCTTCATACTAATACTAAATTGTTTTTAGCCCCATTTTGGGGTGTTGAAAATTTTGGAATATTGATTGATGGGAGAGTGTGTGGTAGAAAAGTAATGAAAAATTTTAGATTTGTGTACAATATCATTTTATTTGATAAATGTGTAGTTGAAATGAAGAGAGAGATAAAATTAATGTAATGTAATGAAAAAAAATGAGGGCTAAACAGGGGCTTAAATTCAACTTTCAAGTGTATTTGCACCATACATTTTTTTTAATGTTCTAGTTAGAATATACTTAACCTATAATAAATGTATAAACTATTACTTGTAAATTCTACTTATAAATTATAATTTATATTTCACAAAAATTAAAAATGTAATCCACAAATACATTAATGAGAATATTTTTTTTAATTATTATTTACTTTCAAATCACATTAAATTTCTAAAAAATGAAAATAATAAGACACGATGTATTGGACAGGCTTGACCTGCAATATATTGATTTGGAAGATGGTCTAGGCTAGGCTAGGTTTCACGGGTTGCCTTTCTTCTTGGCTAAGAAAGAGCCACCGTGCGGCAGTAGTCTGCTCCGCTAGACTACCTTCCGCCTTTTC
>CAIGRO010254877.1:0-15339 GCA_903798355.1 Fraxinus baroniana
ATTACACTTGTAAACAGATGTATGAAAAATTGCACATCCTATCACCACTTGTGGCACCCCGAGAATTCTTTTTCATTCGCTATTGTCGACAACTTAATTCAAAAATGTGGATAATGGCCGATGTATCCTTTGATTTCATCAAAGAGCTTCAAGATGCTTCCTCTTCCCCGTCATGGAAACTTCCATCGGGATGTATGATAGAGGATATGTCAGATGGAACATCAACTGTGAGTTTTTAACAATTGCTTTTATTTTTTATTTATTTTTTTTTGTATGATTTAATATGTTTTACATATATCCTTGAACGATTTATGATGATGATTATAGCACAAGAATTGTCATATATATGAGATGGGCATTCAAGATGCATTCAACGACCAATTGATTTTCCATTAATTTTTCTAAATGACACTGTATTACTAGCATTCCGATATTATTCTCAAGTTCAGATATAATTTGGTGTTTCATTAAGCATGCCTTCTCATGCAGTGTTTCCAATGCGATAACTCAATTTATGGAAGATTATAGATGATTTCAGAACTGAAAAAGCTCACTATCTTCACGCGCTTGGAAGTAGTAAGATCCACAAAATAAGAAAATAATCAAGTCATTTATTTCATAACCCTATATGTTAATTAATGTCCCAAGGTTATTTAAGTAATTTCAACTTTTAGCCCCAATTTCATTTTATAAATTCTTGTTAGATCAAATTACACCGAGTTATTGACTAATGTGCAAAAACTTGACAGCATTAATGATTTCTTATAATTAATATCGTATATTGTGTACGCACTCAATTGTATTCTCCATTTACAATTTTTCTTTGTTTTGTTTAATAGGTTACATGGATCGAACATGTTGAAGTGTATGATAAATTGTCAACTCATCGTCTGTATAGAGAATTAATATGCGGTTGTCAAGCATATGGAGCCAAAAGATGGATTTCTAGCCTTCAAAGGATGTGTGAGAGATTTTCATTCTCAATGGGGCTAACTAATAGACCTACACATGAACTCGAAGAAGGCAAACATTTGCTCTTGTTCAGCGGTCTATTTTTACATTTCCCAATCGCATTAATATTATAATGTACAAAAATTGAGCAAAAATGGTCGTGATTATTTTTTCTTCTTTTAGTGATAGACTCAGCTGAAGGCCGGAGAAATTTAATGCAACTTTCTCACAGAATGATCAAGATGTTCTCTGAAATATTAAGCATGTCAAGCAATCTAGCTTTTCCCCACACATCAGAATGGAACAACAGTGGAATTCGAGTCTCTCTTAGACAAAGCAATGGTCTAGGCCAACCGAATGGCTTGATCGTCGGCGCAGCCACCTCTCTGTGGCTTCCCCTCTCACCTGGGAATCTCTTTAACTTCTTCAAAGATGATAAAAAAAGAGCAGAGGTATACATAGTTAATAAATTTTTCTAAATACTTGAATAATATTATTCACTTTAATTAAAAAAGTTAAAGCAGGTTATAGAAATTTCTAAAGAAATCCATTTTATTGCAGTGGGACGTTTTATCCAACGGAAGTCCTGTTAGTGAGATTGCACACATCTCAACTGGAACACATCCTGGAAATTGTATCTCTATCATCCAAGTTACTTTCTTTCTACTTAGCTATGTTTAGTGCTATAGAGTATTTCAATATTTGTTTTATAAATTTACGGCCTTCTCAAAGTATTTTATCTAATTTCTTGAAAAAATTAAATATAAACAGCAAAAGAAAAAAACCATCATTCAACGTGTGGCTAATTAATGTACAATGCTTTGGCATTTAACATAAATATGACTTTTTAATAGAGTCATTAACCAGTGTGCAATTCATGTGCACTCAACTTATGACTTATAATTGACAAAACATTCTTCTATTCTGCTTAATATAGACCCAAATACTGATATAGGAAAAAGGTGTGAAATATTTGTGAACTACTAGAAGCTTGATAGCATTTTTATTGGCTTGCATTACCAGTAAATTAGAAGTTTTTGACAACATAAATTTGAAAAAAAATGTCATGTGCAATAGATTAAGTTTTTAGACTAGTTGTAGCATTAAGATGATCTAAAGCTCAGATTTTACATGGGAAATAAATTTACAAATAGGAATATGTTTTCATGCTTTGCAAAAATCATATTGTCTATAGAGTATTTATTTGTTGTATGGTGTATGCATAGTTTATAGTTTTACAAATAGGAATATGTTTTCATGCTTTGCAAAAATCATATTGTCTATAGAGTATTTATTTGTTGCATGGTGTATGCATAGTTTATACAATAGTAATCTGTATAAAAACTATAAGGCAGCACCTGTAATTTAGACAAACTGGAAGGTGAAATATGTTTCCCGTCGTATTTGTATTCTCAGTTATACCCAAACTACGTATTTTATAAATGAAAATAACATTAACTATAGCTATTGTTGATGTGCAACTCATGTGTGTCGGAGCTGCTATATATCATTAAAATGTGATGATTTTTGCTTCTATGTTTGATTACAACCTTTTACACGTAATGACTTAAAGTCAATGAGAAATCTCGGAATAATTAAGAAAGTTATATATAAAAGATCAAGACTTTGTGCCAACCTTACGCAAATATTTGATTATAAAATTACATTTTTCAATATTTTTATGAAAATGCATTTAATTGAGTTACCAATTATTTTCTTACCACAAAAGGTATTTGTGATTTATATACAGCCATATGCACCCAAGGAAAACAAGATGCTGATGCTCCAAGAAAGTAGCATTGACTCCCTAGGAGCAATTATAATCTATGCTCCAATAGAGTTACAATCCATCACCTCGGCTGTGAATGGTGAAGACACTACGATAATTCCTTTACTTCCATCTGGATATATAATCTCTAGTGATGGCCGCCTTGATCATGAGGGAATTGGAGGGTCAAGCAGTTCAAACATGAGTAACTCCAGTGGTTCACTCTTGACAATTGCTTTTCAAATACTAGTGTGTTACAACGCACTTTCAGAGCAACAACAAATGGAGTCAGTGGCCACTGTGCACTCTCTTATAAGCTCCACAGTTCAAAAAATTAAAGTAGCTCTTAAATTCTCCGAGTTGGATTGATAGAGGTCATGTTGTTATTTGTGCTCCTCTTATGTAACGGGATAATGTTTACTGACAGAACATTGGTGTGATAATAACTTGACCCTTTGAACGTTGGTTGCATAGCTTTGGCATAAAAGTGATGGAGGAAAGAGAGATTTAGGAACTTGATTTGGCTAAGGCTTGAGAGGAAGGAAAGCACTAATAGGAAGAAGTAAGTAAAAGTAATTTATATTTCTCAACTTCAAAACTTACAACACTTGACTTGACTTGTTATTACAAAATGGAGGGACTCCATCCCTTTATATAGGGCTTACATGAAACTTCTAGACCACACATTAATCTAGAGAATTCTAGTTCATATATTTTTATGAGGCTTCTAGATCTTATATTTGGACTAGNAAAATGGAGGGACTCCATCCCTTTATATAGGGCTTACATGAAACTTCTAGACCACACATTAATCTAGAGAATTCTAGTTCATATATTTTTATGAGGCTTCTAGATCTTATATTTGGACTAGGTATTTTCCTAGAATACTCTACATAGAATCCACACTTATGACCACATCTTTTACTTCTTTCTAGAAATGTTATACTTTGTTGGACCTCTGAATTGGGCCTATGAGCAAAATTCTTAAGCCCATAATTACTTACTCCAAAATCAAGTTTATTTCCTGACAAAAAGAACTAGTATAATAATATTGTTGTTCGCACTTTGTATGCTTTGGAACCCAAGCTGCAGAGCCAAACCACAGGTTAATCTTAAGTTTTCTCTCTTTCGCTATTACTAATTGATTGGAGTTCAACACAAAAGTATATTACTAATTGATAATGTTAGGACTAGTAATACACTTCTGCCTTAAATTTCAAATTGGTGGTCATTGAGCTCTTCTTGTGAACAAATACATTACTAATTTTAAGCTTAAACAGTAAACTTAACTAGTATGATGAGAATTTTCTGGACATTGTGTTTGTCATGCTCTTTCTTTATGGTGATTATTAGCCTTTGTATATAGAATTGATAATATGAAGTTTAGACCGATATTTATTTGTCTGTAGGAATGGTATAGAGTAAAACCTAAAAAAATACTTGCAAGGCAATTGTGGTGAAATTTCTATTAGAATTAGGAATAAGAACAATTGTAGGACCAAATATGATGCCTAATATTGGGGTAATGAATAAATAGTATAATTATCACATTGTAGTCTTCATAAAAGTCATCAACTCATGAAGTTGATAAGACGAAAGGCTCAATTCAAGGCTTTAACTAATTGTTATCTTATTTCATTACCTTTATTGTTCTTTAATTAATTATTTTCATGAGGGATACATTTATTTTAATTAGCTCCGGATTTATTTCTAATCGAAGCACTAACTCGACTTTCAATCAATTCGGTTTTTTAGGAGAAACACCAGCAAAGCTTCAGCGTACACCTTGACTCTAAGTGTTGGGGGATTGGATTCTTGGATCCTTTTTTTTTTAATAATATCATAAAAAGTTGAAAAGTTTCAAATTCTTTTGGATCCAAATTGGTATTCTATAGAATTAAGGATTTGTTGATCAAATACAATGGAAATAGTGTATTATTTACTCACTAATATTTTCTTTTCTCTTCTTTATGTTTGAAACACATCAATGAAATTTATATTCGTTTTTACAAAATAAAACGTTATTGTGAATAATGTATGCACTCAAACACACTTCTTGACCTAGCTATAGCCAAATGTTTTTGGGTCTCAAAATCCAAGTATATGCTGTGCACTCGCCAGAAATTTTGGCCCAAAGTTTGATATTTACCGACCCATTTCACGTGGTCAGTAATTATGCCTTGACTAGGCCGACTATTATTTATTGTGGTCAGTAAATGTATTGGTTCTACCAGAACTTTTGGCCTAAAAAATATTTTACCGACCCATTTCATATGTTCGGCAATTGTATCTCGTCAAAGTCGACTAATAATTTTCTTAGCATGTAAATATTAAGCCGTCAAATCTCCCACCAAAAAAGTTGGGAAAAATATAAGACATTCATCCACCTTTTTAAATTGGTTGGCAAATGTGCTTATCTAGGCCGACTACTATTAGCTTGGTTGGTTAATGGTAAGACGCCATCAAATATTTGGGCCAAAATATAAAATATCCACCAACCCATTTTATTGTGGTTGGCAAATATGTATAGTCTAGGCCTATTAGAAATATTTTTTGGTCGGTAAGTATTGTTTTTGGTGGCTAATTTTAGATTGGTAGGGAATATTTGGTTGACAAAAAAATGATTTTCATTGACTATTTATATTTTGTCAGGAAAAACTGGTTGGCAAAGGTATACCCGACTAAAAAAATTTATTAGTCACTAAAAGAGTATTTTCGCTGACTAATTTTTGGCTGGTCAAGAAAATCTGGTCGGGAAAAGCCATAGTTTCTTGTAGTGTGAGCAACTATACAATCCAAGTTGGAAGCAACAACCAAATATCTATTTGTGAGAAGGTTAGAATAATGAAAATCTCGCTAATCCTCAACAAGAAAAGAACCTTGTCTTGAAAATTTCCGTGCTCTGTCCGTGCTTTTACCTGTTGAAGGTCTGTAGGTAAATATTTCCAATGGTTTTCCATTTGAAACATTCAAGCACCCCAAAATAGAAAAATAATATCAGTTGGAAATATTCCATTGGTGCCTCTCTCTAACAACGAATTTCATGGTTTGAGCGACGAAAAACTCTTCATAAAGCTACAATTTTGTAGTGTTATCATACTTAATTAAAAGCAAGTAAAAAGAGAAATGAAATGAACACATGGAAATTTCTTTTACAAAGTATGTACATTGTGTTTTTGGTCGACCCGAAAAGTGAAAAGCATTTGTAGGACAATTTTGTCAGTGTATATTTGATGGTTTTCAATATAAATATTTGCAATGTGCTGCTACCAAGAACATTTTGACGAGAAAATTGCAAGAATAATTATGTTATCGCTTACGCAAATAGGCTTAATCTATTAAATTATTAGTCCCAAAATAATTAAAGAAATTATATTAATTCAGCATAAATAATTTTTACTCACATGAGATACTAAGGACACACAGATAGTAAATGTTGTTAGGCATTTTAAATTTGTACACATCATGTCTGTCAAAATGAAAATGAATTTGAATTTATTAATGTAATTATTTAGTATTAGTGGATTAATCATTAATGCAGATACTTAATAGAGCATGATTATCATATTGATTTTCATATCCAAGGCAAGAGTGATTCAGATTTAATAAATGAATCCACCTAATAAGCTAATGAAATAAATAGGAATGATGAGTGAAGAAAGGTTGGTGTTTTATATAATTAGTTACATTTACCTTGTTCTCCATCCATATTTATTACGGTATCCTCGCTTTAATTACTACCATAAAGTGGCTGTGTTTTTATTAGTTGTTTCACACTCAAGTCAACTTCTACTCATGACCAATTACATACCAATACAAAACCCTACTGCCTCCATATTCTTTTATATATATTGCTGATTTATGCACTACACACAAAGAAATAAAAATTACATCCCTGAATATTTCGGAGTCTATTTCTCAAATATCTGAAGGAGGTGCATTCTTAACTTCCTGTAATTTTGAACTTAATTATATGACAAAGTGGTGAATACATATATCTAAACTGAAACCATCAAGAAAATCAATGTGCATTTTGTATATTCATTGTGTGCGGCTGGAACTTCTCACATTGCCAAACTTTCTCTGACAGCAGTAGAAAAACTGTAATCAATGAATTCTGGGTATGGTGGAAGTGGATCAGGCGATGAACAGACTTCAAACTCTCGGAGGGGTAAGAAACCATGCCGTCGACACTCAACACAACAAATACAACAGCTTGAAACGTAAGATTAAAATAAGTACACTTGATTTTCTTATGGATGATTTATAATTTTTTTAACAATTTTTGTTTGTTTGTTTGTTTGTTTTCATTTTTTATTTATTTTTTTCTTTTTTTAATAAAGCTATCCAAATAAAGACAAGGCTTACTATTTTGAGTGTTAGTTTTTTCATACGGTTCCATTTTCTAGTCATTGAAGAATATTAAGTGTTGGTAATTTTTGCATAAAGTAAAAGAGATTCCATATCCCTTATAATAGGTCATAGTTATGACTTTCTTGATGCAGTAGTTAATATTGAGCTTTTTTGCTCGTGGCTGCATATGTACAACTAAGTAGTTGGTTCAACTGTGTTAGATTTTCATTTTAAGGGTTTCAAATCCCTGAATTATTTTTGATTTATTCAATTGTAAACGTGAATATTTTTCTATTGATTGGTGGCAATTATGCAGGTTCTTTAAGGAATGTCCAAAACCAGATGAGAATCAGAGGCGACAATTGTGTAGAGAACTTGCACTTGATCCCAATCAGATAAAGTTTTGGTTTCAAAATAAAAGAACTCAGATGAAGGTGCTATATATATATGGTTGATTTATGCTAATATATTCATGTCTCCCATTTCATTGCTGATAATTAACACTGAGTATTTTATATATTTCAGGCTCAACATGAGAGAGCAGACAATAGCAACCTTCGATCTGAAAATGAAAGATTGCACTGTGAGAATTCAGCAATGAAAGAGGCACTTAATAACATCATCTGCCCGACTTGCGTTGGTCCACATCTTGGCCAAGAAGTGAGGCAACATAATCTACTGAAATTAAGAATGGAAAATGCATTATTGAAAGAAGAGGTGATTGTTTCCCTTTTTTATAAAAAAAAATCAACGGCTACCTAGGTAGGGGATATGGAATTAAATCTACCTGGTCTATGAATATAAATAATTGGAATAAAGGAGGGATGCATTCTAAATTTATTACTTGCCTAAGGAAAAAAATCTACTTTTGTATATATGTCTTGAAAGAAGAGAGGCGTACTCATTTTTGTTACATTTTACAGCATGCACGGATGCTTAACGCATACTCCAGCTTCATGGGGAATTGATGGCGTACAAATATTGGCCTTAAATTATGTGGAAGGACAGGAGGAGCACAAACATCAGGGCACAGATGCCAAATAACTTCCAGGCGTCTAGTGCCTTTATTTAAGTTTCAGCTTTACTTCTGTTAAATAATCGTCAGCTCTTAATTACAAAAGGGAAACTTGGTCTTTTTATTTATCCTAGGGTTTTCATCCTTTGTAAATAATTTTTCAGTTGAATTCTATGGTTGGTTGTTTTTAACAATATATAGACATTCAGGGTTTCTTCATCATCAGCCGCCATACTTTATAGAATTTGAGGATGTTTTTTTATCTTTTCACACTGCGATCAATTTCTGAAGCCCATCAACGGGCTTTGTTGTTAGAGAAACAAGCTGTATGCTTGGTGGGGGATTGTCAACTGCAAAAATTTCAACCAGTAGCTCGCGGAGCTGACCTTCCTCCGCGGGTGTTAATAACCCTTGTTGGTAGCAGGGTCACACAGCAGAAAGTGGTTCAAGCAACATCATACCTCTAATATCATGGTCATATTAAAATAGTCGAAGTTAGCCCAAAAAGAAAAAAAAGTCGGCAAACTAAATTTTGAAAAGTTTGTATTGAAATGGTTAAAAAGATGGTAAATACCAAGGTTCTAAAATGCGTAATATGTGACACTGCATTTCGTTCGAGCATCGAGCATATACATGCCAATGCGAAGCAAACGCGTAATTATGCATTTTACAATTTTTAATATTATTTTAAATATTCTAAACTAATAAATAAATAAAATAATGAATTCTTTGAACTTTATATATTCTTTAATTTTTTTAAAAAGTTATATTGCTCAAAATTTTAAATATTACAATTATTTGAACTTTATACATAATCTTCACCTTTTCAATAAAAACATATTACTCAAAATCATAAATACTACAATTACTTGATATTTATAGGTTTCTACAATTAGATTAAACATGATCACCGACTTAAAAAATATTAAATATTATGTAACTTTCTATCAGATTCCAATTAAATCTCGTTTTCTTCATTCAAATCATCTTTCGTATCATTGATACAAAATCATATTCACCGGCTCCCTTGTTCCAGCTCAAGAATTTCTATTAACTCTTATAAATGGTAATATATCAATGTTAATCTCTTCCTCATTATCACAATCACCAACAATTCAAGATTGAGCATTATTAACATCACTTGCTAGTAAAACTAGAGGAAGATCGAAAAAGAAGAGGGCTCGGGCTTGGCGTAATAGTATTGTGCAATTCTACTAAAATGTTTTAATTTTTTATTTTTTAAAAGGTCAAAATCCTAAGTATTGTTGTATATAATTCTTAGGCTTGGATGATTTGGATTAATTTGATGTTTGTTGGGCTAAATTTGTATTTTTTAAGTTATAAAAATGGGTTGCGCTTTTCTAGGCTAATTTGGCATAATTTGTAACACAAATGCATGTGGATTTGGTGTTTAAGCATGCATATGGTCAACGAAATGGGTTGACCACATTATCACGTGCATACTCTATATGCGAGGTGTTTCGAAAATGCTTCAAACGTATGCACGCATTTTAGAATACTCATAAATACATGAAATGGAAAAAAGGTTTAAAATAATTAAAGAAGAAAGGAGAAATATGAAATTCAATGGCATTACATGGGCCTTTTGAATTTATATGTGTAAATGTGATTTGCGATTAAGGAATTGATATTATGAGAGCTTTATCCAACTCGGAAAGAAAGGGAAATGGAGAAGGATTAGAATTGGGATTTTTAGTAGCAATTGAGTTTTTACGCAGCTTTTGGAGATAGAGACTTTTGATACCAGAGTCGAAGCCACATGAACAGGCTATTTTGCATGACTCATTTTATAGAGCATGTAGTCAATATATTTTGGGACAAATGTTAATTTTTTTATTATCATTTTTGCATCACGTGTAAATAGCTAGGTGGGATTGTATTAATATGTATAGTTTATTTTGTTTAAATAGTAAAATCTTTAAAATTCAGTTGGTTTCTATTGCATTGTTATATTGTGGTTATTGAAGGAGCCGGGCCAACGATCTCATTTAGTTGTAAACATTGTTGTTGGGATAGGTTAAATTTTATTTCAAGTTGTTTAGTCCAAATTACACGGAAGATAATGACGAATGTTTCTTAAAAATAAATCAAAATAAGTTGCA
The DNA here is from genome assembly GCA_903798355.1 of Fraxinus baroniana. Classification (NCBI taxonomy): domain Eukaryota; kingdom Viridiplantae; phylum Streptophyta; class Magnoliopsida; order Lamiales; family Oleaceae; genus Fraxinus; species Fraxinus baroniana. The sequence continues at coordinate 10,211 of CAIGRO010254877.1, forward strand.
TAATTACTAGCCTTGATGGTATATCGGACCTCTTGTTGGTATCCATCATCGGCATACATCATATATTTCAGGTCCATAAGTGTCATCCGGAGTGGCTCATGTCACTACCCACATCCACCCTTGGCGCACTGGCAGTAGCAACACGCCTTCGGTGGATCCAGTTCCTCCATCAGCTGCTCGGGAGGTAGCAATTTGCTGTGTTTTCCATGTGGTGCTTGCAGCCATCATCAGGCATCTTGTCCAAATTCAAAAGCTAGGAAAATTCTAGTTGGATGAAGGTGAGGAGATTGGTTAAGGTGGTGCTCCTAATTTTTATGTCAAGGTGGAAGAAGATTTTTCCATTAGAATTGGTTGGGTGTAATGTTGGTCAGGCCTTGGCCACGAGATAGCCCGGGTGATGAGGACAATTAGCTGTGCAGCACCATCTTTTAGTTGTCAAGGGAAAGGCTATATGATTAAAAGTCATGATCTAAAAAGTGATTGTCCCCCAAAAAGCAAAATTTACATGAAATAGGGGGAATATATTGGCTTGCACCGTCAAGAGAAAATTTTCTATTTCATTATTGACTAGGGGAGTTGTGAGAATGTTGTGTCTACCGAGGTTTTCAAGATGTTAGAGGGCAAAATGTACATGAAAAAGGGGGAATATACTGGTTTGCACAGTCAAGAGACAATTTTCTATTTCATTATTTACTAGGGAAGTTGTGAGAATGTTGTGTCTACCGAGGTTGTCAAGATGTTAGAACTACAACCAGAACCACACCCAAAACCATATCGCGTTGCTTGGTTTGATCGAGGTAACGAATTTCCTGTTGATTGTCATGTCATAATTTCTTTATTGATTGGTAGTAATTATTCATGCTGAAAATAAATAATAAATTCTATGTTTATAGTTTGAAAAGAATCTTTATTGGCATACTCTTAACAAAATAAAACGTACATCATGCATACCAATCAATCTCCTATTCAACACCTCATTCACTTTCATGTTTACTATCAGGCTTGCATGGGGCTCATAATGTACACAAGGAACAGTTTGTCCCAAAATATAAATGAGCAACCTATTTTATCATGTCCACTTGATTCTATACAACCAATTCTTTAACATACATTTGGATTGGTTATTTAGTAGAAAAGGTAACATGAAGCTGAGTTCGGAAATCGTCGTTTTGAAGATCTTGTAGTAAGCTACCGCAACAATTGGTATAAGAGCTTGAAGTTGGTGGACTTGGCTTAAAAAAATATTAGAAAAAATGGCAGAAACAAACAGAAAACAGTAACGCAGAAAATGCCTAGTTTTTTTCAAAACGATCAAACCTCTAAATCATATTTTCAGCCAATCCAGTGGTCGGTTAGTGAAACAGAGACCACCCTCCTTATTTTTTTGATCAAGCCATATTTTTTCATATTAAACCAGTGATCAAAACACATAAGATTTTTGATCAAACATCAGAGTACCTAATCCACTGGAGATAAACTAATACCAGGGTTGGAAGCTATTGTAGAAGCACAAATTCAGGATGACTAAGGTGATGTATTAAGAGTCAAGATCTAGTGTCAGGAACACGCAGTCCGGGAGGACTAAGGTATAAATCAGGAATCAAAATTTGTTTTGAAGGAGCACACTTCCAGTAGACTGCATGAATTGAAGTCATAAGTTTTACAAGGTAGACGGGTCTGACCGTACTGTAAGTTTGCTTGGATTACTGTAAGTTTGCTTGGATTATTGACTCACTTGATTAGTCAAGAATCTAACTTTAGTAGTTAGATCATGTTTGTTGTTCCTAATCAAGGGCTTGCGGCATCTAAGTTTTAAGTGACCTAATTCATCACAATTGTGACGAGGGGGAATGAATCTTGGAGTTTTTTTAGGTCTCAAGTTTTTAACCTTAGGTCAAAGAAGCCTATATTGCACAGAAGATATTTATCCTAGAGATCCTAAATTCTTAGACTTAACAGATGCGGTTACACTCTTATTTTTAGAAGATGAAGCAGTATGAGAAATTTTTACTTTAAAACCTAAGCCACTTCTATTCCTAACTAGCTTATTCAAACCTAATATGTTATCTAACTTCTTAGAACCACTATAAAAAGATCAAAGTTTGGCACTAGATCTTTTGAGATCATTCGTAGGAGATTTAACCCTAACTTTTATTGACTCTTTCTCAACACTTAACTCATTCAATACACTAAGTTTGATTACTAAACTCTCATTTTCTAATGCAAGATCTTAAAGACAGAGCTATTAACCTTTTTCATCTTAAGGTAGTGCTCATACAACTAGTCATAAGCCTCTTGTAAATCCCAATCATCTTCTAATTCTTCATTTGAAGAGTCAGACTGCACTATGTACTCATGTCTCACATTCTCCTCTACAGGTTCACTCTTAACCATAGAGGAAAATGCTATGAACTTCCCTCCCTCATTAGGATTGGAGTTCTTTGATTATAGGAGCTAGATTCATTATCATTACGAATGGCGTTCATAGACTTAACTTAGGGGTTTCTTATAATTCGGGCACTTAGATTTATCATGACCAAAATCCTTGTACTCATGACATCTAACAGACATCTTTCGGGCATTTCTAGAATCAATTTTCTCTCTTTTATATTTCCTAGATTTATTAGAGTCACCCTTATATCTCTTAGAAGGTCTCTTATTAAACCTAAACAATTCCTTAAATTTCTTAGCAAGGTAGGCAAGCTTCTCATCCTCTATGGTATCATCACTCTTATCACTAGTCTCTCCCTTTAAAGTGTTTAGGCCTGAAGACTTTTTGGGGTAGGCTAAACTTATATGTTTGGAGAGATACTAGTAATTCTTCTATCTTAATAGCTCCTTTCTTTCTTCAATAGGAGTGACCTTATGTCTAAATCTCTCAGGTAGGGATCACATAACTTTTCTCACAATGTTAACCTAGGGGATTCTCTCATTCAGATTGAAACTAAAATTTACTATGCCATTCAACTTAGTATAGATTCAGTGTCCTTCATTCTAATCTCTTCGAACCTTGTCAACATCTACAATTTTGAGCTTTTAACGGTCTTAGTTCCCTTATGTATGGTTTCTAATGTATTCCACGATTCTTTCACAGTCCCACACATAGATACTCGTTTAAACTCTTCGGGAAAAATAACCACAATAATGACATGGACACCTCTACTGCTCCAATTACAATCAGCTAATTCATCTTTAATCCAAATAGAGATATCAGTAGGTATAACAACACTAGCAACCATGGTAGATGAAGTGCCCCAACCCTTTTCCAGTACTAACCTAAATCTGTTGATCCATAGACTTCAAGAAAGTTCTCATTCTTACCTTCAAATGGGGAAAATCACTACTATCAAAATAAAGAGAAACCGAAAATGACTGATTCATCTAGACAAAATTGGGCCAAGGTATATATATAATGTTGAATCAATGAAAAGATATAAGTTACTTATTCATTATTTCTAGATGATCAAGTTTAATGTCAAATTAAACCCTAAGTGTCAATCAATTAATATAGATCAAAAAAAGTAAAAGTAAAATCAACACCAAGAATTGGTAACGAAGGAAAATCCCTTGAAAAACTCTTTACAGGGATAAAATCCTCCGAACAAACCTTGCCAAAATGATACAGTTGGTCCGATACAACTAAACCTTAGTATACTTTGACCACTCAATCTATAAATTACCGAAGAACCTTTTCGATTGTACGATCTGCACTTTCTAGAACTTTAGGCTTCTTTCTCCCTCCATGTGAATCACCAAGAATAAACCTTCGTTCCAGAACAACTAGAACTCCAAGTTGTATCTTCCCATCTTCTACATAATTGTGAAGGCTTATTGGAGAAGGTAAGGGTTTTTAGTGTTTGATCTATTGATCTTTTGTGTTTAGATCTTTGGTTCAATCAAGAGAATAATGGAATGTGTATTTGATCTGCAAATGATGTTCCTTTGTATGAAACAAAGGCTCAACAACTGGCAAGATAATGTTTGGAAATAATTTAAAAAATTGATCTTCTAGTTGAATCAAGAGATCTTTGGAATGTATTTTGGATCTTTAACAATATGATATCTAACATAAAATAATGATTCAACACACTTTGGAACGGACCTATGCTTAGGTATTTATAATATGAAGTGTTTGGGGGTTGAATAGGATTGTAAAATCAACTTAAAATTGCAAAGTAAGGTTTTTCTCATGGATATGCTACTCGAGCTGACCCCCTCATGCCTATTGAGCTGCGAATCCAGTGCTCGAGTGCCAGGGTTGCTCTCAGTGAGCATTGCTTCTATATTGGGTGCTCGAGCATGGCATGCTCGTTTGGCGAGCGATTTTACGTCAATTTTTTCTCCTTGATCCATATTTAACATTTTTGAATTCTTCATGACCTATACTACCAACCCCCAACTATCTTGACTTTAATTACAACTTAATAACTCATGATTTTGAAGACGAGAATAGACAATTATAATTATGACCTAACACTTAGTTTTTAAGTGTTATTTTGCATCATTCATAAATAGCTAGGTGGTATCTCTCTATATTTTGTATCCATATTATAGTTTTTTTTGTTTAAATAGAAAAATCTTTAAAATTCGGCTGGTTTCTATTGTGGTGTTTTATTGTCGTTATTGAAGGGGCCAATGATCCCATTGAGTTGCAAATGTTGTATTTGAGATAAGTTGCATGGTTAGTGCAAATTATAAGGAAGATAATGAGGAAGATTTCTTAAAAATAAGTCACAGTAAGATGCATATTTAGTTGTCTTGTTGGTGGATAACCATAACGAGAGGAACTAGATGCATAAGCTTAAGTGATATAGACAAAGCCTTTGGTTGCGAACTCTGGTGGAAGTTCACAAAGAAAGATTACATATGGGGTTGGGTTTCAATTTCAAAATAGTGTATCTAAACATCGAAGTCAAAACTCACCATTTTGGAAAAGCTAAAAATTGGAGTTTCTATTGAGCCTCATTTGGTAAAAAATTCTTGTAGGCCCTGTTTCAAATTTCGTATGTTATGGAGTTCGCAAATGGAGATAAATCAAACTAGGTAAAACTAAACAATGTATTGCAGTCAATTTTTTGATAAAGTGAAAGCAATCCCAAAATCTTCCTGTTAGAATTTGGGTGTGACCC
>CAIGRO010254930.1:0-21094 GCA_903798355.1 Fraxinus baroniana
ATTTTGAACAACATTTTTCAACAGGTTTTATTGTTGATACTGCGTTCGATAATTGTTCTTAATCCTATCACTGAAAAACATTTGGAAACTCAGTCTTGACTAAGGGATTCTTACTTGATGCAGTCCATCAATCCAAGTCAAGCTTCCAGAGTAATATTCAGTGGTAATCTTATATGAGATGTAGAAAAATCAACATATACGATTACTCTAAATGATGGTGCGGTCAATTGGAAGATGTTCCAAACAAGAATGACCGCTAACTCTACAATTAAAGTCATATGCATAAATACTTTGGAAGTAATCTCAATCGAGGAATTCATTAGTGAATTATAAATAGTTCTTATCAATATTGTAAATCGAATAACAGCGTATTGTAATAACAATTGAGTCACCACACAAGTTAAGGAACCAGGATCTCATCGACAATATGAGTATGTATAGAGGCGCTATAGTCTCGCTGGGCGGTTGTAGAAGAGATAGAACGTGTGTCTACTCACCTTGAGAAGGTTGACCATGGGAAAAGCAACACTTATCCTGAAAATTCAGATCTATAGAGATGGATCACGAAATGAATTTGAGATTTAGGAATAGATCCATTTCTTGATTTTCAACCTTATCATATATTCATTTGTAAAGCCACTATCCCAATAGAAACATATAGTGGCGGATTTAGGATACATGCCTGTCATGAAAAATCATTAGGCATTGGATACATGAGTAATTGGATCTAGTGCAAGTGGGAGAATGTTATTGGTGTGCTCTAAGTCCAATTGTTGACATGGTATAACGACTCTATTATCAATGTATTTGCATTATTGACATATCTATTATTTTAATTATATTTATTAATTATATTAATGGAGTCCGGAGGATTGTTATGATAATTGATAATTACAAGTTGTCGTAATTGTAAGATACAAACTTAAACTTAAATTGTTATTGATTGTTAGGAACCATGAGACACGAATATCATAATTATAAATAGACTAGCACGTATCTTATGAGAAGCATCAAGAAAAATGTGTCTCAAATTTTATTTATTTATTTACTTAACTCATAGGGTTTCCCTGATCAATGATCTCTGGAATCTAAGCCACCTGAGAGAAACTTTACAACTTTGTGAGACAATAGGCACTAGCGGACCCGGGGGATCCTGGGGGGCATGTGCCCCTCAACTTTTGAGATTTTTTTTTTATTTTTTTATAAAGTCATGTAAATCTAAATTTTAATTTTAATCCAGCTTTAAAATTAATTTTAATAACATATTTCATGAAATTCATAATTGTTTAACTTTTATCAAAATTTACTAATATTTTGATTTCAATCTCCACCAAACAGGAGCAAAAGCACAATAAATTTGAATTTCGAATGCTAATTTTAAACATTCTCCAACGATCGTACGCTAATCGAATCTACAAATTGTTTATGTCATCTCGGAGCTTATTTCGATTGTAAAATTTCTCTCAACTTCTTTGTAAGTTCAATTGTGCCTTCCTAACTTAAAAGTTCTGCGTCTACCCCAATAGGCCCAAGATCCTTAGCGAAATCCTTAAGCAGCATGATACAATTGTCATATACAATTCCATAATATGCAGATCACTACAACATATCAAGTTATCTATAGCTTGCGAAAAATGCTATCTATCATATTTTATAGCATTTTCTCGAATGTTACTGTAGGTGGTGTTATTAAAAGTCGTACCTCTATTATAACATTTTATGAATGCTATTTTAAAGTGTTATAAAAAACTTTTATATAGCACTTTTTTATCGTCATCGTTTTAGTTTTATAACATTCTTTTTGTGTTATCTTATTTAATTTGATAACATTTTTTTCGTTATAATTTTTGCTTCAATAGCATTCTTTAATCATCATGGTTACATCTTCAATAGCATTCTTTTTTCAACATATTTTTATTTTTATAGCATTTATTGAATATAATGTATTATTTTCAATAACATTTTTTGGTTATAACGTATACATATTACATAAAATCCCAATTTCTTAATTGTCAAATGTAATTATTCAATTGCATTATTTTGTAGACTAAAAAATAAACAACAATAAACATCCCAATAATAAATTTCAAAATATGCATCAATATTGTCTTGTAGAAATACAAAAGTATAGCTGTTAAATAGAGAAATCTAATTAAGTTCCATTTCACATCAAATACTAATAGTAATATTCGCTTGAAAAGGCAAATAAACAAAATTAAATTAAAATCATCTCATTCTGGTTCTTCAAAAGAAAATTTCTTGAACTCTTGCAACTTGTTTGGGGAAGACGTCCGACAAACCTGTGATGCATTTAAATCTGAAAATTAACAAAATGATATAACTTATTAGATTGTAAAAATAATGTAAAGTAAAAAATTCAAAAATCTAATTAGTGACTAAAGGTATTAACATACAAACATCCCAGCATACCCATCTGTCGCAGCCCCTCCTTCAACATAAAGTGTTCCATAATAGCACTATCAAATTCATGAAAAGGGTTGGTTGTGTAAATATTACCAAAGCTAGTTATCACACTCAATTGAAGTTAAAGAACATACCTAACAATTATACTCAATCCACCAAAAGGGGTCACAAGAACAGCTGGAACGTAATAAGCTACAAAATTTGCTACTTCCCCAACAATCACTGCACGCAAAGGCAATTAGCCAGTTACTAATATAGCGTCAGAAAGAATTTTTGCGCTGGTAATCAGAACGGAGCAACTGTTATGAACATAATCCACAACTTACTTATAATCATGCCAGATGAAATCTATTTTGACAACCTTCAATCGACAACCTCAATAAACAACCACAACCCAAATAGCCTCCAATCCAATCCTCTTCTTAGTTTCTATCAGTGGCGAATTCAGAAAATTAGTCAGCTGGGGCGGTTTGTTGATAGCCGTAATGATAAAATTTTTATTAATATTTAATTACATAATGTTTCAATCAATATATAAATGCATTAAAACGTAAAAAACTCATACACATTTGAAAATATAATCCAATACAACTTAAAATAATAAAAAAAAATATACATTTTTCAATTATACATGTACGATCAAGTAATTAAATGATAAAGACAAGCTCCGACTTTAGGCGAAAGTTATGCAAAATTTTGAAAATAATGATTTTTAGAACTAAAATTATTTTTGGCCCTAAAAGAAAAAATATTTTTCGAACTTTTAAAAAAATAAAGAGCAACACTTAAATTGTCCAAATTTGAATTTTATAAAATAAATCAATAAAACCTAACAATAAAAGTGTGTGTGTGTGTGTGTGTGTATCATAGAGTAATAATTTGAGTCAATAAGTTTTTTAAAGAAATTATTTCGAAAACGAAAACTAATAATATATAATTATTTAGTTATTATTTATTAATTAAACAAAAAAAGTAAAAAAAAAAAAAAACATGGAATTGAACCCTGTACCTCTAATAAAAGAGATTGCCCTCCTACCATGTGAGCTACACTTCTTGTTGTTGAACAATGGTATAATTTTTTATTGATATTTAAATATTATTTACATATTTAAAAATTAAAANATTATTTATTAATTAAACAAAAAAAGTAAAAAAAAAAAAAAACATGGAATTGAACCCTGTACCTCTAATAAAAGAGATTGCCCTCCTACCATGTGAGCTACACTTCTTGTTGTTGAACAATGGTATAATTTTTTATTGATATTTAAATATTATTTACATATTTAAAAATTAAAAGGGAGAACGTTGTGAAGGTGAATCGAACCCGGGAACCGTAAATGGAAGGCAGACAGTCCGCCAATTGATCTAATTATTTTCATATGGTTTGCCCTCAAAGAACACACACCAAACTATTAGCACAGCCACAAAAGTAGCTACGAAGGTAGAAGAGAATGAAAAAAAAAACGAGTGGTGCAAATCACAGAGAAAAGCTATCGATTGTTCGCAAAGGAGAGGAAACTGAACAATACGCGATTACCACAAGACAAAGGCTAGCAACATATATAATAGGAACATAAGGTTACAGTAATGGGCTAAGCCCAATATAGGTAAACAAGTGGGCTAGGTATCACTAAGTGAGCCTACGCTTATAAGCTGTCCAAGAAGAGAGGAAATGGACCATGAGTAATACTAACTAAATTAGACTGCTTCTAATGGCTCACTTGGTTTTAGGGTCCGTATTTCGTTCAGTCATTTGGTCAATGCCGACTGAATAGATTTTATCGATTTAACATCATAGTCCGAGAGGTCATTAGACAACAATCTACCCAACAAATCTCCACATTGGTGTCAAAAGACCCGCAAAGAAAATATTATCATGCATTAGTGAAATTCCTAAAGGGGAACCAATAAAATTAGAATTATTTACCTCCACAAATGTTTATAAGATCCTTGCTACTTCTAAACTTCACCAACATCAATGTGTTTTTTTGTTCATGAAAAGCAAGATTTTTGCATAGGTGTATAGAAGATTGACTATCTAAATATACTACTACATAACCATTTAAAACACAAAGTTCATCATGCAAACCTCTAAGTCACAAAGCCTTTTTAATTGCAGTTGTAGCAATATTATATTCAGATTATATCATGGATAGTGCAATTACGTGTTGTAAATGTGATTTTCAACTAGCACAAGAGTTAGACAAAGTTAACACATAGGAAAAAGTTGATTTTCTATTATCCCTATCCCTCGCATAGTCTACATCTACAAAACTTTTCAATTTTACACCCTTTTTATTAGCACCAAACTTTAGACCTGCATCACTAGTCCCCTTCAAATATCTTAACATCCATTTTAAGGATTTCCAATGCTTGGAACCTTGATTAGACATGTACCTATTAAGAGTACTAACAACAAAAGTTAAGTCTAGTCTAATGCAAATCATTAAATACATAATAGATCCAATCACATTTGAGTATGGATTCCTACTCTTGTATTCTATCTCTTTTTTGTTACATGGTGCATGGTCTTTAGATAATACAAAATGATTAACTAAAGGTAATATAAAAGGTTTACAATCATGAATGCCAAATCTTTTTAGCACATTTGAAACATAAGGGGACTGATGCAAAAACAATGCAGAACTTGACATATCTCTTTAAATTCCCATACCTAGGTTTCTCTTAACTTTACTAAATCTTTCATATCAAATTCGCCAATCAAATTTGATTTTATCTTGCTTATCCACTTAGGTGATGAACCAACTAAGAGTATATCTACATATAATAATAAAACATATAGACATCATTAGCATCATCATATTGGAAGTACATGATATAATCAAGCTTATTCCTTTGAAACCATATAATGAGTTCAAAAGAATCAAATCTTTTATACCACTATTTAGGTGATTGTTTTAAGCTATATAGAGACCTTTTCAAAAAGCACACATGATCAAGTTTTAATTTATCTTTAAAACATCTTGGTAGATTCATAAAGATTTGTTAATCAAGTTCACCATGTAAAAAAAAATATATAGTTTTTATATCAAGTTGTTCAAGTTCCATAGTGTACTTAACAACCGGTGAAAAAATCTCGTTATAATCAACACCCTCCTTCTGTGCATACCTCTTGGCCACTAACATAGCCTTAAATCTTAAGGGCTCAAATGCACTAGTACCCTTCTTAACCTTGAGAACCCACATACAGTCAACTGTAGATTTATTCTTAGGTCTAGGTACTAGTTTCCGAGTTTGATTCTTTTCTAAAGAACGCATCTCCTCTTTCATTGCCTTAAACCATTCCTCAGATTGTTCAGTCTTCATTCCTCCTCAAAGATTTTTGACTCTCTATCCTCTAGCTCCTCATAGCTAGTGGATAGAGAGAGTATCACCATTCAATGTAGCAGATAGAGTTAAATTAATCAAATAGCAAGAAATCCTAATGGCATCGCCCCAAAAAGATTTTGGGATATCAGAACTTAACATCATGCAACACACTTCATCAAGTATGATTATATTAATCCTTTCAGCTATTCAGTTTTGTTGGAGAGTGTAAGGAATAATTTTATGCCTTGTTATTCCATTTTCTTTGCATATATTTTCAAATTCAGTGTTACAAAACTCTTATGCTCTGTTTAGTTCTTAACTTGTCTTTTCTAATTATTAAAATTGTGAAAAGTATCAAACTTATCATTTAAAAGGTAAACCCACACTTTTCTCATGTAATCATAAATGATTGGTAATAAATACATATTTTTCACCCGAGGTTGGATTACTAACAGGACCCTACAAATCTGAATGTAGATATTCAATTATACATTTAGTTTTATGAACACTAGCAAAGAAAGAAGTTATATGATACTTACCAAGTACACAATTCTCTGTCACTGACATATTCTCTTGCGTCTTGGCTTTTTTACCCAATTGACGGGGAATTCTATGCATAAGTTTTCTGTTCTTAGGTCTTGATTTTACCCCTGTTATGAACAAACATGCCATAAATTCATCTCGGCCACACAGACGATGTTCCTAAGTTCTAAATGGTCTAATATTTTAGTCTCATATTACCCTACAGATCTTATAGCTAAAGAAAGATATTATAGGGGTAGATCTTTGTGTGTTATTCTCCTTATTGAAGAAGAGATAATTTTGTCTAATAAATAGAGCTATTACATGTATATAGAAGGAAATAAATCATTTTACACTCATCAATCAATTGGAGTTTGTCCAGTGATTTCCTTGATTTGTGCAGTCTTGTTAATGATATCATTCTCGGCTGGACTTTCCTTGCACAGAGGAGATTGCATAATTTTAGTCTCAGCTGGACTTTCCTTGCATAGAGGAGATTGCATAATTTTAGTATTCCTAACACCCTCCCTCAAATTAAGCTGTGGAATAAGGCTTAATTTGTGCCGAATAAAGTCAAATGTTGGCCTGTCCAAGGGCTTTGTGAATATGTTTGCCGTTTGTAGCTTGGAAGGGACATGCCTAGTATGGAGTTGGCCTTGTTGAACCTTTTTCTCCCACAAAGTGGTAGTCAATTTCAATGTGTTTGCTGCGCGCATGAAACACAGGATTGGCTGCCATATAAAGAGCACTTTGATTATCACTTAGTAATAGTGGTGGACGATTTTGAGGGATCCCAAGGTCATGCAAGAGATAAGATAGCCATATTAATTCAGCTGAAGCATTGGCCATGGATTTGTATTCCGCTTCCGAACTTGAACGAGAAACAGATGCTTGTTTTTTTTGCAGACCAGGAGATTATATTGCTTCCAAGAAAAGTACAAAAGCCCGAAGTTGATCGTCTAGTGTCCTTGCAACCTGCCCAATCAGAGTCAGAGAAGCCATAAAGATTAAGAGCTGATTGTTTGCGCATGTGAAGACCAAAGGTGATGGTGCCATGGACATATCTGATGATCCTCTTGACAAGTTGATAGTGTCCTTGCGTGGGAGAATGCATAAACTGTGAAACAAAATTTACACTAAAGGATAAATCTGGTCGAGTAAAAGTCAAATACTGTAGAGCTCTGACCAAACTGCGATAATGTGTAGGATCATGAAATGGAGTGACGTCATCCAAATGTTTGTATTTGGGGGACATTGGGGTATTCATAGGCTTACATCCTTCCATTTGGGCTCGCTTGATAATATCAAGGGCATATGTAGACTGTGACAAGAGTAAGCCATTAGTAGTGCGTGTAATCTGAACACCAAGAAAGTGATGAATAAAACCCAAATCCTTCATATCAAACTCTTGGTGAAGTGCAAGAACAAAAGAGTTTAAAAGTATGGTATTGGATCCAGTAATAAGCATGTCATCAACATATAAAATGAGAACTAAAATATCAGATTCAGTTTTATAGTAAAAAAGAGAAGGGTCGGCAATGCTACATAGAAAACCATACTTAATTAAGAACCCACTAAAGCGAGAAAACCATGCCCGTGGCGCTTGTTTTAGACCATATAAAGCTTTTTGTAACTTGCAAACATGATTTGGTGAATTTCAATCAATGAAACCTGGGGGTTGGTCCATAAAAACAGTTTCTTTGAGAGAACCATGTAAGAAAGCATTTTTAACATCTAATTGGCGAATGTCCCAATTTTTTAAAGTAGCAATTGAAAGCACCAGTCGAATAGTACCTTGTTTGATTACTGGAGAAAAGGTCTCATGGTAATCAATCCCATCTACTTGATTATATCCTTTAGCAACTAATCGAGCTTTTAGACATTCTAAAGTGCCATCAGATTTTAGCTTGGTTTTGAAAACCCATTTGCTGCCAATTACATGCATATTATGTTCTCTAGGAACTAAAACCCAAGTGCTATTTTTTTTAGAGCTTGCAATTCATCTTTCATAGCATTAACCCATCCCTCGTGTTTTAAAGCAGATTTGATAGTCATGGGTTCATGAGGAATGGAGGTAACATTATGAAGATTGGCATATTTAGGATTTGGTTTAACAATACCTGATTTACCTCTGGTGATCATGGGGTGCTCATGTAAAATAGATGTAGTGGGAGCGGCACACAAGTCTCCAACATCCAATGGATCAGAGATATGAATCTGAGATCTATGGTCATTAGTAGCCACATCATGGCCAATAGTGATGTTATGGTGCAAGGTGTCATGGCCTATAGAGAGAGGAAGTTCAATGACATGCTGTAAACTATCTGTTAATGTAGGATTTTGTGCATCACATGGCGCGATTGGCAGATCAAGCCAATCTGAAAAAATTGTGATATTTTTTGTGTCAGAGTGATTTTTATGAAGAACGCCAAGATGTTTATAAGGAAAAGTTTCTTCATCAAACACAACATGTCTAGAGACAAACATTTTTCCAGTTGGTGGATAAAAACATTTATAGCCCTTATGTTTTTGGCTATAACCCATAAAAACACATGGCAATGATTTTGGATCAAATTTGTTGGAAGTAGTATTCCAGATGTAGGGATAGCATTTGCACCCAAATACACGAAAAGAACTGTAGTCAGGATGTTTGTCAAAGACTTTGTAAAAAGGCGAGTCACTACTATTACCAAGAGACGGTAAGCGATTAATTAAAAAGACAGCTGTGGAAAATGCTTCCACCCAAAATCTTTTAGGCATACCAGAATGATGGAGCATTGTTAATCCAAGTTCACGGATGATTCGATGGCGTCGCTCAACCACACCATTTTGTTCAGGTGTATGAGGGCAAGATATTTGATGAACAATCCTTAGCTCCTGCAAGTAGTTAGTAAAAGCATTGCTAACAAATTCTCCACCGCCATCACTTTGAAGTATTTTTATGCGACGTGAGAATTGTCTCTCAATATAGTTAACAAAGGTACGAAAATGCCCAAAAAACTCAGATTTTTTACGTAAGGGAACAAGCCACATATATCTACTATAATCATCAACAATACATGCATAATATGAGAATTTATCAGTAGATAAAGTGGGGGATGGTCCCCAAAGATCACAATGAAATTTCTCAAACGGTCCAGAATCATTATTAAAACGAAGTTTAAAAGGTAATTTGCTAAGTTTGCCTATTTGACAACTTTCACAAATCCTAAATTTATTTTTTCCTTTCACATGTAAAAAACCTTTTGAACACAAAGCTTGAACAACAGCAGGTTGGGGGTGACCAAGTCGTTGATGCCAAACTTCACTATCCACCACCTGGAAACGCACAGAAAAGTGAGCCTCCGGTGATGCCTTGATGGTATATAAGTTACCCCTCTTGACTCCTCTTAGCAGGATCCTGTTTGTCCCATTTTCCTTAACATAGAAACCAACACCATTAAATTCACAATTTATAGGATAATCATTGGTTAGTTGTCCGACAGATAAAAGATTTCGTTCTAAGTTGGGAACAAGCAAGACATTTTCAAGAGTTAAAGTATGAGATTGATTGCGTAATATAGCTTGACCAATATGTGTGATTGGTAATAACGTGCCATTTCCAACCATCACAAGATCATTACCAGTGTAACATTTAAGATTATGTAACATACCTGCATTAGAAGTCATGTGGGCTGAAGCACCAGTGTCAGTTGTCCATTCTTGATCTTCAATGGCATCACTGATTTGTAGAGCAGCAAGGGCTTCATGATCCACGGTGTCACCATCAGATTGATCATAGCGATACCAACATACAGAAGCATCATGCCCATATTTTTAACAAATTTGGCAACGAATATTTGATGTATTAGACTGCACAGAATTTTTTGATGCATGTTGTTTGTAAGGAGGGACATCATCGCGTGTCTGGCGCTTATAATGCACCGGACCCTTACCTTTGCCATGGTTGAATTTGTTATTTCCATGTGAGCCTCCTTTAGTTGTCTTGGCTCTATTTTGATGGCTGAAGAATGCGGCATAGGTGCTAGTGGGATGTATGTTAATACTAGTGCGAATTTCAAAGGCTTGCAGTAGAGAAATTACCTCACTGTACCCTGGGGTGGGTGGTTTGAGCATTGAGGATACAAATGGCTCATACTGAGCACCTAAGCCATTTAAGAGGGAGAAGACCTTCTCCTTGTCAGGAATGGACTTTCCCACAGCAGCAAGGCTATCAACAATACGTTTAAATTCTTTGATATAGGTTTCAAGTGATGTATCTGGAGACTTGCGAAGGTAATTCAATTGTTGCATTAGCATGAATTTCCTTTCTTGAGATGTGTGGGCATAGGCCTCACGAAGAGCTGTCCATACCTTGGCGGCTGAATCAAGTCCAACAACCAGGCTAAGAGCTTCTTCAGTTAGGCTACCAACAATCCACCCACGCAAAAGAAGATCTTTCTTTTGCCATTTTTCATGTTCGGGATTGGAGATGGAAGTGCTTCCCTGTCCAGGTATTGCAGGAGATGGTTTTGAAATCTCACCATGAAGAAATCCGAGCATATCTTGACTTGCAGCAAGAATCAAAATTTGCTCCCTCCATAGTGGATAGTTGTCAGCTTGCAAACGAAGGGTGACAATGGTGGTGACAGCAACAGGTGTAGAGGCCATTGAAAATGATAAGCGGAAGAAATGATGTAATTATGGATCGAAAATTATTGAGCGTTAGTTGCGAACCGCTCTGATACCATAAAGAAAGATATTACAGGGGTAGATCTTTGTGTGTTATTCTCCTTATTGAAGAAGAGATAATTTTGTCTAATAAATAGAGCTATTACATGTATATAGAAGGAAATAAATCATTTTACACTCATCAATCAATTGGAGTTTGTCCAGTGATTTCTTTGATTTGTGCAGTCTTGTTAATGATATCATTCTCGGCTGGACTTTCCTTGCACAGAGGAGATTGCATAATTTTAGTCTCAGCTGGACTTTACTTGCATAGAGGAGATTGCATAATTTTAGTATTCCTAACAATAGCTAACCTACAGATTTTCCCTTTCAGTCTCGTATAAATTTGTTAATTAATCTTTGATAACATATTCCACGATATCTCTCTATGAATAATATAGACTACTACTGAAAACATGCGCACCGGCCAGATGTTTTGGCAACCTATACCTCAACATCCTTGTGCATTACTAAACTGGGACTGAGTGCTCGCTAGATGCTGGAGTAGCTTGGTCCAGCTGAAACCAGCTCACGTGCCCGCTTAAGAGAGAACAAATGCTAGAAGATAACGTCATTACAGTGTTACTGCTATAATATTATTTGCTAATGTCAACGAACTTGATTTGATTCTTATCTGCATTTTCTATTCCGTTTCCAACCCCAGCAAACTCAGTTGACAGTAGTCTTCAACCATATCTTTTAATGCAATTTTCTTTTTTCTAGATTGCTTGCGCTTGGAAGCCTTTGATGAAGAAAGTAGGGTTGTGGAAGTCCATACGATCAAGTGCTCATTTATACGATGCTGGAATGGGGGATGCTTATTTTCATCCCAATTGCATTTTTTCCGTGGTTTCCGTTTGCTTCAACGTTCCAAACCTGACTTATGTTCGACCAAGCATTCAGTCGAAGGCTGGAAATCTCTCTTATCCTTGCTGGAAACAACCCGAACACTGGCTTATGATGATATTCTGTGGCTGTTTTGGATAATGAAGTTACGCAAAAGAGAGCTGCCTTAGTTGATATCTTTCTATTTTGGCTAATTCTTGCTGTAAAAAATTTATAGGAAAGGCCGTTGGGCCCAAGGAACAACTGTGTTCACAATGTTAGTTGTGGCAAAAAAATATTTGTATGTCATGTGACGTGGCATGTTGTCAATAATGATGTCGAAATCATTGTACACCAAGCATTATTCTTCAATTAAGATAAATTTAATAGATTTAAGCCCCACGTACAGGGGCTCCTCTTGCCAGGGGCTTACAGGCCCTTCACTATGAGGGGGCCCCACTTGCAAATAATAAAAAAAAATTGTGGCCCCCACCCCCCAAATGTGTCTTACCTGGTAACCCTGTAACCCTAAGCATTCCTCAATTTAATATGATGTGGCTCACATAGTGTAAACCAATCAAATATAAATGAACGCATCCCTCAACCCAATCTTGCCCTAAAATCTGCATAGAATTTTTAGGCCTAAATCATAAACCCAGTAGGCGAGGTAGAACTTAGCAATGGCGGAAACAACAACCGCGCTGGAAAATACCGCTGCGAATCCGACTCAACCCGAACCCGATAAGCAGATTGTGGAAGAATCTACACAACCCGATCCACCTTCCATAATGTCAGCCCCACCTCCAATAAGATAGTACTGATATTGAGAAATGAAAGTTAGGGGAGCAAATGGAATTATATATCCCCAATAATTTTAATTGTAAACGATGAATACTAGGCACACTATAAATATAATTTAATGGGAATCAAGCAAGGTTTAGTTTCTAAAAATTTTATGGGTTAAAAACTTAAAATATTCAACGCTTAAAAGAATTTTACAAAAGCATCATGAAACAGTAACTGCTCACGTTTGACACCCATTTAGAGGAAAGAATAAATTTTGGAACAGTGATTGATAGAAGAATGTGTAGTTAAAAAATAAGAAAAAATTTTAAGTTTATATGTAATATTATTTTATTAATAAAATATGTGATTAAAATGAAGAAGAGAGAAAAAAAAAATGAGAAATAAAATGAATGTCAAACATGTACTTAGCTTGCCGTCGGACATTCACGTCCTATCCGTGAAACGAAAGCGAAATAAAGTTACGCCGTTAAGTAACCCCATATTTCAATGGCGGCGTTGTAATTTAGTTTCGATCAGAGGTCAATTCCCTTTAAGACTCTTTTAAGTTTAACAAAGCAAATGCAATCTCATCCGTCAATTTTTCAAACACGAATCTTTACCGTAGGTTTCCTTCCTCAATTCTATATAAACAGCCTTACCCCTGTTCAATCGCCTCCACACATTGCACGATATTGAGGAAGTGAAACTCAGAGAATTCTAGAGAGAGGGGGAACAATAATTAAAAAATAGAAGAGAGGAAATTACAATTTCGCTCCTCTGATTTTGAATTTAGTATCTGTAGATAATCCACAGTGTGAGAGATCTAAATCTGATTCGGATTTTTAATTTCTGGAGTTGGATTGACGTTTTTTTTTTTTTTTTGAGTTTTAGTTCTTCTGAGAACATAGAAATGAACGAGCAGGCAACAATGATGAATCCACAACAGCAGCAGCAAATGATGAACATGAATCAGAGTCAGATGATGAGTATGAGTCAAATGAATCAGCCGCAGCAACAGGTAATTTTCAGCAATCAGAATAAAGCCTGCGAATATTTTCCGACGATTTTGAAAATGAGTAATATGATGAATTTTCAGTCTCGTTCACAGATGGTTCCGATGAATCGGAGCTATGGGATGTGGGCTCCGCCGGTGCAACCACAACCACAACCGCAATTCCAAAACCTTAACGGTCTTTCCGGCATAACACCGCAGTTATTTCCTTTTGGCAAGTCATCGAAGCTGTTGGGCCCAAGGAACAACTGGAAGGGGAAAAATGTGAAGAATGATAAGCGCAGGATAGAGCAGCAGAAAGCCCTGATGGCTGGCTCTGGCACTGTGGCACCCGGTGGTGGTGTTAATATCAATGGGAAATTGAATTTTAATAATTATAACCCTCCCACTGTGAATGAGTTGCAGCATCAGAATCGATTAAAGACCAGGAAATTCTTTTCGAAAAAGAAGTTCAACAAGAATAATAGCATGAATATGAATATAGGTAATAATAATAAGAATAATAGCAGGTCTGTTCCGTTTGCACCAAGAAATACGAGTTCTTATATAATTAGGGCAAAGAAGAGTGGTGGGATTGCTTCTTTGGTTTCTCCGTGCCCTGTGACACCTGCAGTTCTGCCTACCCCGATTTTCTCTCCATCAAGTGAGGTTTTTGTGGACATGGCAAAGGAAGAGTGGGGTGTTGATGGGTATGGATCAATGAAAGGGTTGATTAGATTGAGATCGCCTGGGCATGAATTGGATGCTCACGAGGATGAGGAAGATGATGGAGGTTCTAGCGAGAGTGATGTGGAGGAGCACGTTGAGGTGGAAAGGAGGTTGGACCATGACTTGAGCCGGTTTGAGATGATTTATAATCCGAACGGCATGAGTGTTGGTGGGATGGATTACCACAATGTATTAGAGAATAGAGTTGATGATCAGGACACACATATTGCACAGTTGGAGGAGGAGAATCTAATTTTGAAAGAGAGGTTGTTTTTGATGGAGAGAGAGTTGGAAGAATTGAGGAGGTGGTTGCAGGGTCTTGAGAGGAGACGGGTACTTGGAGAAGGAGAGGACATTAACGATGAGGTTGTGGAGAATGAATCTGAGAATGAGGGTGTTAGTCATGGGGAGGGAACCCATTCTACAGAAGAGAACAATGACTATTTGAGCGAAGAGAATGTTGTGGGTGATGGGGATTTCAGTGGGAAAGATGAGGATGATCGTGGTACTGTGGGTGTAGAAGCAGAAGCAATGAATGATCTAAATGCCCTATTAGACATTGAAGTGAAAGTAGAGAATAATAATGATGGATTTATTGAAGCTGATACAAATGAGGAGAACAGAGAAATTGTTGACGGGAAAGAAGATAAATGGTGATGAGTTTGCTGAAGAAAGTAAAACAGAGGAGAACATTGTCACTGTTGAAGAAAAAGTAGAGAACGACATTGAGAAGAACAAGTATGTGGATGGGGAGGTGAAAGCTGATTATGATGTTATTATTGAAGCTTCAGAGCATAAAATAGTCCGAGGAGATGTTTGTATGGAAGAGGTTGGGCATTCAGATGATTTAGCAATTTCTGAGAAGTGTCTTGAGAAATAAGATTCAGCAAGTAGAGGGTAATAAATGTGTCTCTTTCTCTGGTCATAGGCTCATAGCCTTGAATTTCCTCCGAGTCTGGACTTAACAAGCTTCTGGGTAGATAGTCCTTAAATTTCTACATAGTTTATCTAACAAGTAGAAAGAGGAAGAACTGGTTCTGCTACAGACGTTTAGACTGGCTTTAATCCAGTAGTGGATAGTCGCTATACGTAAATTTGTCTTTCTTTTTCCTTTTTTAGGTGTAGGGGAGGCAGTTTGTAAATTTTCAGTTCTAGACGGAATGACAATGGAGCTTTCTATTGGAAACATAGAACGTGTATCCTTTCTACTGAACTTTGGAATTTGAAACTTCAATGAATGGTTTTGATAACAGTGTTGTTTCCATATCTATAATTATATACTAATTGTGATATCTTTTTAGTATTGCCACATTATGAATTCCCCAGAATGTGAGAATTTTTAGGTCGTATATTTTAGCTTGCCTTCTCTGATTATTGATATGCCTATGATAGTTTAGTGCTTCATATTGAAGTACAAAGGTGTTCTTGCAGCTTGGATTTTGATTTCTTCAAGAATCACATTTCATTAGCTGTTATTTTTTCCAGATAATATACATGGGGTGTGTTCATGTCATAAAATGTTTGAGCAAATTGTACCAACTCTTTTTCATGCATTTACTTAGCTTTGTCTAGCCATTGTTGAAGGCAGTCAATTTCTATGTTGGGGTTATATTCTTAAGTTGTACTTGTATTTACGAGTCTGTTTGAAGCCCCTATTTTTCAAGTGCAGTAGTGAAATATGATCAAGGGCTCGTTTGGCAGGTTTTTGCTTCTTTAAAATATAGCCTCATGTTTTCGTATACCAGTTTTCTCTAAAACCTCTTTTAATCGGACATAGTACTTTTAAAAAATTATTCAAATAGGTTTTTGCAAGACAAAGCACTCAAAATAAAATCAAAAGCAACTTTTGTTCTTTCAAAAGCATTGACAGACGGGCCCTACTTTTTGGGCATGTTCAGTAGAGATTAAAATTGAAAAATTAGTCGTTATTGTTGACTTCTATTAGACGAGTGGGACCCAATAACGATCATATTTTCAATTTTAATTGGATTTTAAGCACGACTGAACACGCCCTTTATTGCATTGAGATAAAATCTGGATTATAGAACTGCAGTTTAAATTTTGCAAGGGCCTAAACTAGAATTGCATTTAGCCAAGAAAATGAGATGACGTCTTGAGAGTTTGTGATCAAGAATCAAATTTCGCTTGTTATCTGTATATGGATTACAGAGGTTTTTATTGTGAGGGCCTAAATTATAAGAATTAATCCATTTGTACAGAACTATTTAATTACAGAATTCTTACACCCGTCCTGCGCAATAAAAAATTATTCTCCCGCCCACCCCATTGTGAGTATGTGTAGAACTTCTGTGTCTGTAAATGTAGCATTGCTCAAATTCAAATGCATGTAGCCTTGTAAAGGCAATGAATCAGCTAGAAGATGGAAGACACGAATGGTTTAGTAATAGATTTGATTTTTTGTGTGTTCGTAGACAGGTTCTTCAATGTTGGATGAGGCACAACATGATGATCTGATCAAAATCAAGTGACTCGAAAAGAATGCTACTACTACTATGGCAAAACACCCCACTGCATATTCATTTTCAGGTTTGTAAAGTTTTTAGTATGCCCCTTTCGATGCTTTCTTTCCTTTTGTTGGCTCTTTCGAACAATACAATAACTTCATGATAGATTTCTTGTGGTACGGGGAGTTAATAGACATGAAAAGAAGCACAGCATAACCAACTGAAACGTTCCCTTATCTTATTACAGGTAGAAAAGGAAAAGGAAAAGGCTTTTCTACTTGGACGTAACATGGTAACAAAACAAAATTATGCCAAGGAAAAGATAGTTACTAATAACTTTTTGCCGACCTTCAAAGGTAGGGGCTTCAACAAGTTGCAGTGAATATGCTGCAGATTCTTAGAGATAATCCATACAGGCACAAGTGGGAAAAGCAAAGAAGGAAGATGTTAAATAGAAGAATGAAATGGACAATAAAGGGAACCAGCAGAATCCGCTTTTCTACTTAATGCAGGATTCTTCATTCACATCTTATTATCAGCTGCTATTGAATTCCCACTCATTTTCAGTCTCTTAAAGAGTATATATGTTTCTATATCTATTATCCACACAAAAAGAAGCTTCAAATGTGGGAAAAAACACAAGTATTTGTAAAATATTGGCAATTATCCGAAATAAATAGTTTATTATATTCACTCTACAATTTTTATTGACTACATAACTTTTTAATTACAGTGTCTCCAACCTTTGCTTATTTTTGCATTTTGTGTTCCCTACTTTTTCGTCAAATTCTCATCGCGATCTTCCATCAATTTACACCTCTTATTTTGTATTACGGTTTTAATCTAAAAAATTGTTGAGAGGGTGTAAAAATGTTTAATTCTCTCTCGCATTTTTGTATGATTAAAATAAAAAACAAATACACAAGTCATTTACCACCTTTTCAGTGCATGTTAACTGAATATTTGTATTGAGTTTGTCATTATGGACTGAAAAACGCATAGTTCGACTCTAACAATATTTAGAGGAGGTGAATAGGTATATTATGCGGAATTAAAATATTAACGAATTAAATAGCAACAAGTCACTTTTTAATTCTTTTCTAGATTATTAAACATGCAAGTCAGTATGAATCCCATGTTTGAATACCGTAGTTTATATATTATAAACAGTAAATAAAGTAGTAAATCAACACAAGGAATGATCACGGAGAAACCCAACTGGGAAAAACTCCGAGCATTTTACTAGGCAATCCACTATAAACGATTTAAATAACTTACAATCTATCAGACTAGACAACACGTACTATCTGATCTCTTAATTGCAATTCCTACAGCTCTCAGCGGATCCCGTGTTCCCCTGCACCAATCCTCAGCTGCAATTCGCAAAAGCTCTCCGTAGGATCTGCTACCATGCAGCACTCCTAACCTTGCGGAATTGTCTATCTCCCGTAGATCAACAAAGAACACATTATTCTTCACAGACTGAAACTCCAGTCAACTTCTCTCGATCTTCAGAACTGGGACAAATGTGGAGAAAAGACAGTTTTGGTATTTGAATTATGTGGACGATGTTTTTCTCACCAAAACAATATCAAGGGACGAAGGTTGAAAGACAAAATATGAAGAAGATCTCACAGATGAAGCTTTCTCAATGTTCAACCCTGTGAAAATATGTTCAGAAGTGTTTTGGTATTTATAGGTAGGTTAGGAAAGTAATGGGCTCGGGAAAAAGCTTTTAACTCGAGAAATAAAAATTTCCCGGCTAACCCTATCGCTCGAGCGAGGGCTCAGCGACTGGCTGTCGCTTGAGCGATAGAAGGGCGACAGTCGAGCGACTCAAGTTCTGTTTTTGACACGAGTCAACCTTTGACGACAGTCTAGCGAAAATTTGCGTTGTATTTTCCTTCTTTTGTCATTCTCGAACTCTAGACCTAAAAACCTAAACTTTACTTATTTGCACATTACTCCTTGACTTTTTATTCAAATTACAATTCAATCCTTTTTTTTAACAGAATTGCCAATTACAACATCAAAAACCTAACATAGACAAGATGTACTAATTATAAGTTAAAAGATAAAAATGCATGAAAAAAAAAGAGCAAATATTGAAGATCTTGTTTAGGCTCTAATGTGCCGGATGAAGGTAGTAATGTTTGAATGCATCCGTACTGTTCGTAAAAGAAGTCATCTCGAAAACTAGCATTGGTTGTTTTTGTTGCGTCACCTTTAGGATTTGCCAATCCACTCGGTTGATTGAACTAATACGAAATGGGGGCAGGAGATCAATTTCACTGATTCTTATCCATCTTCTGCCACTCGAAATTCTACCCTGCTGAGCTTGAGATAATAATATGCTGTAATTTTTGACCCTGTCCCTGCATTCCTAGAATGAAATTTTTTTGTTGTTGCACAAAACCATCTATTTAAATTTTCCCACTGATTTTGCACAAATTGCGCAGAAAATAAAATCAATCCACAGATTTCTAATCAGCTGACCATCGCGCATAGATCATGCACAATGTTTGCACAGGTCGCGCGATGGATACTTTTTTGCTGTAAACACAAATTGAACAAATGGGAAACATATACCTATTTATCAGGATTCAGGGTGGGTATTTTTTTATCTAGAACCACTTGAACTGAATCAAAACTGGACTGAATGAGACAATTATGTAAGTTTGAATTAAAGTTGGTTTTGTTTTCGACTTTAGAATTGAGAACTTAAAACGGTTTTGGTTGAGGTATCCTTTCAGGAGGGATGATGTTCTTGCTCACAGCAAGACTTCAGGGATCCTTTCACTGTTTCGAATTGTCTTTCCATTGGTAGATGTTGAAGCCAAAAGAAGAATCCTTGCAAGGAGTTCAAGCATGTTGGTTGGTTGTCTTGGAATGTTAAAAGAGTTTTACCTCAAAATAAAGATAGTGACCAACATAAGATTTTCTATCTTTATTTATCGGTTACGCTATTTTTATCACGTGATGCAAGTCTGAGTCACGAACTATTGGCTTAAGGACTTCGACGTCTTGTTGAAGCCTATTGTACTCTCTAGCATATGGTTTCCCAAGAAGATTCAAGCATTTTCTTAAAAGGAAGGAAGAATGCATGTTGTTCCTCTAACTTGATACAAAACCTACAATCATTTATTAGAGCTTACAATAGAAGGTCCCTATATTCGCATAATCGCATTGCATATTTTTTCATTCAAAAGCTTTTTATATGTTCATCCCCATCCTCGTCTAAACTTTAACCTTCAAATGCAAGTTCTAAATCATAATAAATGTCATGATTCACTAGCTTTCCCAAATTCGTCCTATAAAATGACTTTCTTTTACGAATATCAAAAACATATTCTTTTCCCGTCAACCTATTCACAAAAACCAATTAATCTATCACCCTTTCAGATTTATTCTCAACTCTTAAACCTCAATATCTCTTTGAGTCATGATTTCTCATGGTCAGAAATTCAGGAACATCACATCTCCTTTTCCTCTTTGTGCCCAAAGAAGATTGTCTCTAAGGTTTCTAGAAGTGTGCTTTTGGCAACTACGTTAAGAGCAACTCTACACGTACAGAAATTTTTTTGCCAGAAACCTTACAAAATACACACGTGGGAGTGGGCCCCATTTTTTTGGACAATACTGAATTTACATGGAGCCCACCCCATGTGAGTATCTGTACAATTTCTGGCAAAAAAATTTATGTACAAGCAGAAATTTTCCTATGTTAAGAGTGAAAAGGCGAGTATTTAGGACTTGCCATCTCACCATGTCGAAAAGAAAAAACAGAAATTGAATTTGTAGTTCATATTTTAACTCAATTTGAGTATTTAATTACTATTTCTCGATAAACGAGTCCATTTATAATCTTTGTTGTGATTAAAGTCCAAAATAGTGCTACAAGAAGCAAGAGAAATTGATGCAAATATGCTAAAATACATATACGACGACCATTTACCACTCAAGTAGAATTTAAGTTTAAGTTTTAATATCATTTTTGAAAATTATTTAAAATTAATCATCCATAAATCTTGATTGGAGTCGAGCAAGTTCTTACGAGAACCATTTTTATGCTTTTAATGCATGAAAAAGCTCAATATACTATCAAAAAAGTCTTTCGAAAAGTATTGATACTAAAATGGGAGTAAGCTAGCACAACGACTGCACAACAATTGCACAATATAGTTTAATTAAATTGTAGGTCCAATTTTCTTGCAATCCAATTATTGATTACAAATTCATATATGGGCTGAGTTCAATTTCTGGCGTTTTGCCTTGGGAAAAATTCATGGATCATGTATTTACTTTATCAAAA
>CAIGRO010254965.1:0-25023 GCA_903798355.1 Fraxinus baroniana
GGAGAAGGGAGGCGTGAGAGAGAGGATGGGGAAGGGAGTAATAGATAAATTAGGTTATGAATTAGGGTTTTAATAGAATACCTGATTTTTGAATAAATAAGTTGTGGACCTGATTTTTAAAAACCAATATTTAAACATCTGATTTTTTCTAATTTCCCTAAACTATTTCACTTGTAATCTGCTCTCCTGTCAAGACTCTAGGGTTTGGCATTCTCTCTCGCATCCGTTCGTCCCTCCCATGTTATCTCAAGGTTTCTCCTTCCTTAATAATTTAATTTCAAGTAATCTCATACTTCTGTGAATTTGATTGAAATAAGCTTTGAGCATTCTAAATTTCCCCTGCTTGGTAATTTCCCTGAGTGCTAAATTTTAGTTTTTGACTTAGGGTTTAACTAGTTATACTGCATTTGAAATGTTTTAACGTAAAATTCCTACCAACATGTCATGGACTCAATATACCATTACTTGCTTATTGGGCCATTTACTTTTCTAAGTGGGCTAGACCAAGCCTTAGGGTTGTATATATATGGTTTTGTTTTGAACACGATGGAGGGTGATGAAGTGAATCGTGGTCTGCTGCCTCTTCTTCCTCTTCTCCTCCTGCTCTCTGGTTTCTTCCTCTTCACCTTCTTCTCCTCCCATCTCCTGCTCTTCTTCTTCTCTGTCCCCGTTCTTCTCTCTGGTGAGGTTCTTCCCCTGCTTCTTCCCTGTTTCTCCTGCTTATTCCTCTGCTGATCGATATTTTCTCCTTTATTATTGTTCTTTCACTTCTAATAGAAAATATCAGTTGAATGAAATGTAGTTTACATTTAAGTACACGTAAAACTCAAAATTTTTCCATATATTTTTAACCACACGTTGTCCAAAAAACACTATTTCAAAACACATTTTTCTTAAAAATCTATATTTACTTGTATGTTGATGTTCTTAATCTTAACTATTGTTTACATAAGAGTCTTAGGTTGATGTTATTGGACAGGCACATATCTAAGAGGTAAACACTTGACGTCAGTGTTCTAGAAAGAATACAACTGCAAATGCGAGCTTTTGTTTCCATACAAATGATAAGGTGCCCCATATGGAAATGGAACTGCAATGCAACTGTTGGTATGGAAGGTATAGGAAATAAGGTACGCTTCTGGATGTCGCTTTCTTCTGTAGTAATATTAAAACTAATTATATTTCATATTCATTTATTAATTTGCTTGTGCTTCTGCCCTGTGTGTTCATATAACCCAACTCATCTGCATAACCTGCCTTGTTTTTCTTTTATTTTTGTCCCTTTCTTGGAATTAGAATATATAAAATTTTCCCAGCTCCTGAACTGTAGCTTTCCTTTTCAAATCTTTCTTCTCAAATTCTCTTGGAAGAGATTGTATTACTTTTTTTTTCTTTCGTATGTTTTCTCTAAATATGAACTCCCTTCTTCTGGGATGGTAACACGTGGCTGCAATTTTTCCCTAAATTCGTATTCGTTAAAGTTTAAATGTATCATTTTAATGTCTTTTTTTTTTTAATTTTCTCTTCATTGTTGTGGCAAACAAATATTTTAATATGACAGCACATTAGAATGAGATTATATTCCTATGTGCGTACTGAATGCATTTTACAAGCTGTCATTGATCGTGAGCATTTCAAATTCAAGCCTCTCTTGTATTTTTTGAACTCCTATTTGTGAAATTGTCCATTAATGGCTGATATATATAGACAGTGGTAAAGAGAGACACTAATGTTCTCTGTGCGTATATATAAGGTGAAAATGATACATGTATTTTGCATAAATATCCAGAGAGAGAGAAATGGTGTAGATTTAACGGGCCGCAAGTACTCGTGTTGGCCAGACTGACAAGGTTGGACAATAATATGGTGGTAAGCAATTCGAGCCACCAAATTTTGAGCCTCTTTGGAAGACTTGCACTGATCTGGAGTCTCAAAAAGTTTCCTCCACACCACATTTGAATCGAGGGATATGGTCTGGGTTATCTCTTACCGTCGTATACACCGGCAAACTCCAACCCTCTTCTGGCACAATTCTTGCAGTTTGCATTTGTACATTTTCCCTGTAATGAAGAAACAAGAATTGAATTGAAGAATTTAGGTGATTTTTAGGTTAGGAAATGAATTTATTTGAACCGACCCCGAACCGAACTGTTGTCATTCCTGTGTGAAAGTAATATTTGACCATTTGTTAACCCTTTTGATCTAAATATGAGAGAAATGCAAGCACTTGAAAATAAATATTAGGGTCCGTTTGATTGTAAAGTGGAAAATAGAAAATGAATTACAGGAAATTGAATTGTTTAGAAATTGTTTTATTTGGAATTGTATTTGATTGGTATAATTTTTCACCCGGAAAATGTTGAAAGTTTGGTATCCGTTTGACTTTGTTTTTTATGAAAATCGTTCGTGAAAGTGATAATTTTTTCTATCAATTAATCTATAATTTGTTCTAATTGTAAAAAAAAATGAGTACCGAATACTATTCGTTTAGCTTTGTTTTTGCATGGAAATTGCCCATTAAAGGGAAATTTTTTTTACCATTGTTGATAGAATTTTTTTCAATTGCAAAGAAAAAAAAAGATGAAAACCATTTTCCCACCAAAACGGTGGAAAAACCAATTCAATAATTTAAAGGAAAAAGGGGTCACGTGAGTGGGTGAGGGGAAAAGGATTTTTAAGGAAAATTTTTGCAATCAAACAATGCAAAAGATGGAAAATGTTTTCCCAGTTCCCTGGAAAATTTTCCATATCAAATATGGCTTTAATTATTATATATGCACGTAAATAGTGAAATGTAGAGTTGAATGAGTATTAGAAATGCATAAATGAAGATGAATGACAAATATGATACATGAATTAACGTGAATGTTAATTAATTTAGAGTTAATACCAATGAATATATATATGACAATAAATGTTAAATCATTTATATTAAATGAATATAATTTAATCTCCTATTAAGTGAAATTGGATGTTAAATATCATACATGGACGTAAATAATGAACCATATTCTTGAATGAGAAATTATAATTAATATTAATTAAATGAATATGAATTTTAATTAATTGAGAATTCATAATATGGACATAGATGAGAATCTGAATGTAAAGTTTTAATTAATATTAATTAGATGAACACGAATGTTAATTAATTTATTACAGTTTGTAAATTAAATACATGAAAAACGGAAAGTAAGATATTATTGAAATAATTGAATTATAAAAATGTTATAATCGTTTAAAAAATGATTCACACTTGATGTAGTATTTAATATATTACAGATATGTGTGCATCTTCCACGATTATAGCATCTAAACTCTCCAAACTTTAAGTTTGCTACTTTTCATGGAGTTACCAATCTGGGAGTGCATTTAGTTCTCTTTCGAAGTTGTTTTCAATTTTGCAAAACATTGAAAACTTGTTTTGTCTGTTATTTCTGAATTGTATTTTTGAAAATAAGGATAAATTTATAATATAAAATTCAAAACGCATTTTTGACGTTTCGAGTGTTTTGAGTGAAAATTCTAAAAACACTTTTAAGTCCATGCATTAGTTTTTATTTTTATTTCATATATTTTGAAATTACTTTATTATTTTAGTGAGAAAAATATTATAAGATTCACCAGTTTCAAAATGTATATAATATTTGATAATATATTATTGTAAAATTGTTCCTTTTTTTTTATTGAATAATCAAAATTAATGTAATAAAACAATTTTTCAAAATTTCAAACAAGACTTGTTTTCTAGTTTTCTGTTTTGAGAAATAATTTTTTGAAATTAAAAATCAGACGCATGTTTAGATATCTTAAAACATATCATCAAAATAGAAATAGAAAATGAACTCAAAACTGAAAATCGAAACACTAATTTAGCCCTTGTTTGACATCCATTTTTTTCTTATTCTCTTTCTTTATTTCAATCACACATTTTATCAATAAAATAATATTACACATAAACCAATTTTTTTTTTAACTTTTTAATCACACAATCTTCCATCAATCACTATCTCAATTCAAATTCTTCTCCAAAATGGGTGTCAAACACAACCACGTGCCCTAGAGTTTGATTCAAAATATGCACAAAGCTGAAGGTTCGAATATTGGATATAGTGCTTAGGAATTTTCTAAAAACTAATTAAAGCATCTCCTGGTCCGACTTGGCACTTTTTGAAATTTATTTTTCTTCAATGTTAAGTTGGTTTTTATTTTTTTATTTTTTTAATACCTTTGATGAAAGTTATTAACTTGCTATTTAAATCTTTCTCAGGAAAATTCTGTGGCAAAATTTTTATTTTTGGAGCCAGGCAGAAAGGGAGCCTTGCAATGCTAAAAATGTTTGCAGTTATTACTTGCACGAAATGTGCAAATTAACTAGGAACTTGGAGATTTACTTTTATGCAAATCTTATAGGAATGTCGAAATGCCACTTATCGAGGGATTGTCTCGTGCCAAAAGTTTATGTACCAAGCTATGTTTCTACGATGTCTACTTCTAAAGTGAAGGATTCTACATGAGATCCATATCCGTGTCGCGTTGACTTGACACGGGTCTGTTATCCAAATTGAAGTCTGAAAATCATGAGAAAATATATAACTACTATATCTTAAATTACTTCTTAATGTTGAATTGGATGGCCAAGCTTAAAACATGTAGCTTACTTTGGAAACACTTCATCACTCCAGAACACTCATTTTATGTTGTGGTTGGGAGCTCAATCTAAATTACTCACCAAAGATAAATTGCATTACTTGGACATTGATTGGAATTGCATTTTTTGTGCTTCACATGAGGAGACATGTCGTCATCTAATTTTTCAATCTTCCGAGTGTTTGGAAGTGCATTAAGGTTTGGTTGGGCATTACAAGAGCCATGACTACCATGGCTAGTGCACTAAAGTGGATAAAGGAGGCTACATTTGGTTGGTTAGGAATATGATGGTTTTTGAAAATTTGAAACCCTATGTTGAGAGTATTGTACGACGAATCAACACACACACATACAAAGTGATGTTTTCTTTGTATCCTAGTGTTTTGATTTGTTACGAGTCGTTAGCGATGAGTTGATTTGTATTATCTTTTGTATGTTTCTCATTTGCTTGATTATTTGGATATGCTCATAGTAGTTGTTTTTCCATTGTAACTTCATTGTTGCTTCACCCGGGTATGCCTGGAGTATTTGTACATGGTAGTTGATCAATTTAATTCATTTTTACCGATCAAAATAATAATAATAATAATAATACGAAAGTCCTCCGATGTCATCTCCCCAAAACTGGTTTTCCAATCAAGACTACTCTGCCCCCATTAAATATCTTGTTTAGATTCGCGGATAGCCTGAGTCTCAATTGTAGATTCAAAGAACTGTCCGGTGCAGGCTGATCAAAGGTTAACTCGTAATCTACAACCTCCGTTTCTTAATTATTAGCCCCACAAGTCAACACACATGAGAAGTTCATCAACATGCACACTACTTGGAGGCTTCCCTGAATCCATCAGGTTAGATTTCGGGTCCTGTTGTGTTTGGGCACCATCGAAAGATCCAAAACTGTTGTTATTATCAATCAACCAGCAGTTTGTTTCATTTTTGGACCATGCCCTTTTTGCTATTTCAATACACACAGCGGCCCTTTTAGAATATGATAGATGTAAAATGATTCTACGTTCTTCTCGCTCTGATAATTTATAGAGCCCGTCGGTTTACACTCCCCTCATATGAGCAAAGAGGGACCCACGTCCAAATAAAATAATCTACCCCCCTATTGTGAGGGGGTAGTGGGCCCATGTACACGGGAGTGTAAACGCCCGTGTACGAATAGCACGTACGTTGTTATTTCTCTTTCCTATTTTGTGATACAATCTTTAACGGTTTATATTAGTTAAGATATAACTATGGAGTAGATAATCGATTATACGACAATTACATAACAATAACTGTGTAAATTGATTTTTTAGCAACACAAAGAAGCCATTTTTCCCTTCCCTTTCTGCATTCCATATTTATTCTCTCATCAAAAATCTGTGTTTTTGCATAAAACCATTGAAGCCTTTCTTGTTTTCATAGTTCTATGTTTAAACGAATATCTCTTTATATTGTAACAGGATGCAATAATGCCCGCCGATGCGAAGGGGAGGTTCTTGGATTCTCAAGGTCCCCGAATATAAAAAAATTATCTGACTTCTACATTTGTTCGCGAAGTGATGTATTTATTCCAGCCTATTCAAGCAGATTTTATACCTGTGTAGTGGGAATTAAAATTGCCTATGGGAAGCACAAATACTTGTCTGGCCGAAAGGGATCATCTGCAAATGCTTAGCTAAAAAACCCATTTCCCTTTTTCTTGTTACTTGCATGAAATAGATAAAGCTGCTCTGAAGCAAATGTCCTTTTGGGTTGTGCATTTATCGAAAGGGATCATCTGCAAATGCTTAGCTAAGAAACCCATATCCCTTTTTCTTGTTACTTGCACGAAATGGATAAAGCTGCTCTGGAGCAAATGTCCTTTTGGGTTGTGTATTTATCTGGATGATCGTGTTTTGGCTTCTAAAGCATAAATGAAATGTTTGAACTTGCCTTCCTAAATTTCTTGATTGTGTTACGAAGTCTGCACAAAATTGGCTTTCGCGGTTTCCGATGTTTAAGGTAATCAAGAGAAAAAATGACAGAAAATCAATTAATTTGGCGTAATTAATACGAAAATTTGTAACGACTTCATTTGTTATGCATACAAATGATGATAAAATAACATAACAAATATAAAAGTGACAAAATGATTGACGTTGTGCCAATGTACAAATAACAAACTGTTAAAACGTAAATATCACTTTTTTGTTAAAAACAATACAAGTAGATTGGAATTTTTCAATAAATACTTGTGAAGAAAACTCACTAAATACTGCTCACTAGAAGTGTACTGTGCACTGGGGGAGAGATTATGTTGGATACAAGTTCTCAATCTCAGATGACAAACAAAATCACACTAGACGAGAATAAACCAACCATAAAGCAGTCAGCTAATTACTTGTTACTTCTTCATCGGTATCCCACAAAAACAAAACATATAACATTCATAATATACGTAATCAGTTAACTAGATAGATTTGAACGCATATCAACAAGCTACGAAGTTCTCAATAGCACAATATTCAGCACTCCCAAAAACTTGATATTCTGTCTATGAAAATGTTAGCCCTCTATGTCAGTCACTTTGGAGAAGAAAACCATGCAGTAAAGTCAACCTGCGAAAACACATTTAAATAAATGAATACTTGCTTCTTACCGACAATAAACACGAGGCCCCATCACCAGCCAGGATGGATGTTTCTCTAAGAGCGAACAAAAAATTGTATTTACCTCTTTGCTGACGCGATTTCCTTGTAAAGAATTCGCTAAGAGGCCTATTAGGAACGGGAATCAGTTTTCCGACAATTGCAAGTGGCCAGCTGGTCAAGAAGTAACAGAGAAATTACACGTGAGCTACAAGAATTACGAGCATGCTAAACAGATAAAAGTCATAGACCATACTTCAATGACAAACAAACCTGATAGCACCAATTGCAATGGAAACGAGCCACAACTTCCAACTGAGTCGAACGGTTGAAGCGAACTTCCCAAGAAACATGATTATTATCACCTGAATAACAAGAGCAGATATATGAAATCAGCAAAGATGAAGAGACCTGAAAGGTAAATTTGCTTCTAGAAAGAGCAAGGATGTTGGCGAATACCTGGAGCACAAGAGTAAGGCCAACGATACCCATGAATAGACGATTTTTGGTTACTCCCTTCCACACATTAATCTCATCTGGTTTTCTAGCATTAAATTCATTAAATATCTGAAATTATATAACATCAAACGGTATCAGTTAAATCACATTTTAAAACAGCAATCAAAGATTTAACGTACTTATGAACTAAACAGTGTTTAATTAGATTACCTGGCAGAAGACAAATGCATTAAAAATCAGCGTGTTCTTTACTTTGAAGGTATGGTCATGCGTGTCATGCTCTAAATTCAAGATTTTTGTTCCACCAAAATTGAGGATGAGGAGAACCGTCACTTGATATAGAGCCTGCAATTATTGAACCACCAATAGAGGTTAAAGCAAAACTAAAAAGAACGTCTATTTTTCTTTTCCTAGCCTCTAAAATGAAATAACATAGTTACAGAAACTTGTACCTGTATGATCAAGTTCCTCCACATGATATTTGTTATGAGAGGCTCCCTAAAATAGCAGCGGTATCTTAATCAACAAGGATTCAATATGTAATTCACATCACAGAAAAATGAACTGCAACCCATCCCAGTTCCACATTGTTAAAGACTTATCTGCCATTCTGTTTCTATTTCAGAGCCTGATCACACGTCTAAATATCGAAGTAGGGTAACCAAGCAAAGCTTTCAGTATTTTGCAATGATTACCTATAATCTTAGGCAGATCATTAAGGTTATGTGTTAATAATATGATAGGACGGTGGAGTTCTTATTGCACTAATATATCTTATTTATGTTTTCCATCTCTTTTTCCTTTTTAAGAGGGAACAAGAATCAGTTTCGAACGAAAATATAGGAATGACATGTGTACTAAGGTGTGTAAATATACAAAGAAAACATATCTCCAATAACACACAGTGATTGCACAGAACACATCCAGAAAGAATTCTAATTGTGATGGAATTTTATTTCTCAATGGGCAATAGTCCACTATGATTACCACCTAACATGTAAAAGCAGCACTCCAACAAGGATTTTACATTAATCATCTCTCTTTTGTAAGCCAGAATGGAAGAAGAGTAGTCTTAAGTGTAACCTGTCCAGACATGGTACGTAATAAACCCAATATTTAAATTTCACTTCAACAATGATTTTAGAACATAACATCATAGGTGCTAAGTCTAACCTTCTACCCACGGGAGGTCTACGCATGAGATGATCAGTGGGAGGTTCCGTTGCAAGTGCAAGAGCTCCTAGTGTATCCATGATAAGATTTACCCACAGAAGCTGTGTAGAAGAAATAGAATGTGAAAGTTACTACACAAGTACTCATCCCCACATAAGAAACAGCTGAAAGATCTATGACCATACAAGCTAGCAGGTGGAGTGAGAGATTACGAACCTGCACAGCATTTAGTGGGACATTACCAGAAGAAACTGCAGACACAACATTGATTATCAGGGCAGCAACATTAACTGTGAGCTGAAATTGAATAAATTTCTGTATATTGGCGTACACAGATCTTCCCCACCTCACGACCTGCAATTCGTAAAAAATGTACTAAGAAATCACAATAATTCAATTCTGAGATGAGATGCTTTGTCTTTAACTAGACTAGACACGTAGATAAAAATCTGCCCCCACTGCAAAATAAACGCCAAACCACAAAACCTGTAAACCCTTACGCCACTATCCTTACACCTGTTATGGAGGTCAGGGATCCGTGAATTATAGAAAAACTGACAATCTCATTGATTTTTTAATATATAAACGAATATTTTAGTTTAAAATTTAGATAATGAGAGAAAAGTCCTTGTAACTCCATGGAAGCTGAAGAAAAACTTGAAGCATCCAGAAAGAGTGACGATAATTTATTTGAAGAAATATTATCCATGTTCCTGACTGAAGGAAATTGCAGTAGTTTTTGCTTAAAAGCATATGATCAAGCATTGCTAAGAGTTCATTTATGATGAGAAAATTATGATCAGTGGCATCATATTGTGAAATGGGGACTGACCTTAACCACCGTGGAAAAATTATCATCCAGTATGATAATATCTGAGCTCTCTTTAGCAACTTCTGTGCCTTGAATACCCATTGCAAGACCTATATCTGCCTATACCACGATAAAATTACAGATCAGATCATATGAACTGAAGAAGTAAAAACAAGACTAAACAAAATGCAACATATAAGTCTTCGACCAGATTAATCTTCTTCTTCTGATATTCTTTTATACAGCAAGTACTATAATGAAATTCATGAACCCAGAGCATTCAAACGTTCATTTACAGAACTTATCTCCATGTTAGTACAATTCAGAATTCTAGTCAATTTAATTTGAGCTTTTCTGAATTCTATAAACATGTCTAGCTAGCACAATGAAACTGATTACTGATATACCAGCAGTTGTTACATACAAAGTTAACAGGGAATTGTGAGTATGAAATCAATCATCTTGTACAATATAAACCAAATGTAGACTAGATAAAATTTCATTGCATCCCACCAAATAAAAGTCAACTTGTACATATGAAATTTGTACCTAACCAGAACATGGTTCAGACACAAATTGTGGCTGGTGAGCTTAGTAGCTTATAAGATGACATTTTGAAAAGTAGGTAGTCACAGTTTAAAAAAATCCATCTTACAAGTTACTTATACACTAATGTTTTTCTTATCAAACTCATTCTCGAACCAGTAATACCAGCAAAGAATCAAACCTCATGTAGTGCCGGAGCATCATTAGTTCCATCTCCAGTAACAGCAACTACGTGTCCCCTCTTCCTCAGTGCTTGCACAAGCAAGAGTTTATCATTTGGAGATGACCTGCCCATCACCTGATCACACAAGAAGTCAGTGTCCCTCAACAACTAGCACAAACGAACAGCAGCCAAGTTATCTTACAGAAATCTTGTCAGCCACTTCTAGTCTGTGTGTGTCGGACAAGGCACGGAACACCTTTCCTTCAATAAGATTAGGCTCAGTAGCATCTGCATTGGATCCCAATATCCCACACTCTAAAGCTATCGCCCTAGCTGTTTGAAGATTGTCACCAGTGACCATCCGCACCTATAAAATTGTTATAACAGTATTCAACAAAACTGAACACTTGAGAAGCTGCATGGTGAAATCAACAGATAAACACAGTACAAAGGCCAGAAATCCCATTTGGATCTGACCAGATTTCACAAAAGGAAAAAACTACCAGGGAGGGAAAAGGCATCCATTTCTGACGCTAGTGCTAAACTCTACCAATGTACAAGTGTCAAAATATTGATAAGCCATCACAAAATCAATTAGATAAAAGTTTTAGTCCAACTCAAATTAAGATAACCATCATTTCCACACTAATATCTGTGGGCTATCTGGACAAGACAATAAACAAGGTCTGACATCGTAACAATATATACAAAATTTTCTAGTCAGAAAAATAGTTTTTGAAATGTTATCCAAACTAATGGAGCAGAAATGTGGGTGTGAACAACTAGTTCTGCACAAGATCAGAATATTTGACGGCTATAAGAACAAATATTCCACCTAAAATGCCATGGAAAAAATAAAAAACTTTCCTAAATAAGTATGGTAGAAAATTAAAACAGCTCTGCTTAAAACCTGCAGGAGTATCAAGAGTAGAAAGGAAGACAATACTATAATATCAGCTAGTGCTAACATTAAATGGAAGCAGCAAAATTATTGACAAAAACTGTCTACTCCCAGATGCAAACAGCACCAATTAGCCCATATTCAAATTGGACACAAAATTTGTGGTGGCAAGCACATTTAGACTTATTGCACAAACACTTTTATTTAAGATGGTTTATCTGCAACTGATGTGTTGATCCTTTGAGCTTATAAGAAAAGCGCAAGTAAAGGAGGAAATGACGGGGCGAAAAAGATGTGTGAAACAAAATATTATCAAGGATAGAAACATACTAATTGATAATATAAATATAAGACAAAACTGACATGAATGTGCTAGTGAGAGGTATATACCTTAACACCAGCATTAATACATAATTGAACTGCCTCTCTCACGCCAGGACGACATGGATCCTACGTCAGAGATAAACTCACTTAGTGACCAAGTATAATAAACATGCATGTACCAAAATATAATAGACTTGCGTATGAGTTTATACAGATCTATTTTATACATGAAAGAAGTGCTTTTGACGTTTAAAAATTGATCAAGAGACGTATTGCCCTGAAAAAATGGGAGAAAAAGGATAATGAAGACCATCAATGTTGACCTCCCAGAACTACATGGAATTACATTTTTAAGACTCAGATCATGGGCTCCGTCAATAGTAATGGTCAGACAACCGCCACGGAGAATCTGCTGATCGTGAGAAGAAAAGTCTTTTGACCAGCAAGTGATCCCTCATTTTTGAAATATTTAAATTGATTACATATTCAAAAGTACCATCTTAAGGGAATTTTTCTCACTAAATATACAAGTATGTGCAGCTAAAGAACTGAAATCTAGTGAAAACAGCAAGTTCTTTTCCGAATTGGTGAAAAAATAAATCATTTCTAACACTAAGAATCTGATTTCCAAAATGAAAAACCAAACGTTCATTTTTAACCAAATAGTTTATTTATTAGAAAAGCAAAAGTTCAATTATTATGACAGGGAGAACAACTCATCAGTACCTTGATACCAACAATGGCCAGTAAAATAAGGTCTCCCTCTGGTAACTGCCAACTCGACAGTTCCCCTTCATCACTCGGAACATTCTCCATTTTATATGGCCTGTAGGCAAAAGCAACACACCGCAAACTTCTGCTAGCCATATCTTCAATTGCTTTCTTAAAAAGCAATAACTGTAGATGATAATAAGTTTATTTAACAGCATAGATCAAAAAATAGAAGTTGACGAGAGAGAGGGTTGAAGGGACAGCTATGTAACAAAGAAAAGGAACTGTA
The DNA here is from genome assembly GCA_903798355.1 of Fraxinus baroniana. Taxonomy (NCBI): domain Eukaryota; kingdom Viridiplantae; phylum Streptophyta; class Magnoliopsida; order Lamiales; family Oleaceae; genus Fraxinus; species Fraxinus baroniana. Next base: position 12,646 of record CAIGRO010254965.1, read on the forward strand.
TCAGAAAACCTTATCTTCATCCATTGGTGCCACATGATTATTTGCGTCAACGTAACTTGTACAAGATGCAAGGACTATTTCTGCAGCCCCTTTCCAATGCACATGAACTTCAGAATCCGACTGCAATATAATGATTTTGATGTATGGTAAATAAATGCACGAAGCCCACATATAATAGGAAAGTGTTTTCCCCTTTTATACGTTACAAAATGAGAGTCTAAGTTAAAACTTACTACAAACCTCAACATAAGGACTAGCACAGTACAAGATAAACTAGCTAATACAATTAGAAATGTGCTTCAAGTCTCATAATTAGTTAGAGAGAACATAAAATAATGACATTTGTGATTGATCATCAAATGCAGCTTCTGGAACTATAGTGATAAAAATAAGTTTGTTTATTATCTAATCACTTAATATCATATCTTCAACATAAATTTCCTTTTGTCTTTGGCCCACATGCCAACCAATATTTCACTTATATAAGTATCAACTATATGTATATATAATATAACATCTGACTTGATTTCTCCAGTTACCAGTTTCAGAGCGACACCACCTCGCTTTTTCTCAGAGTTGAATGGAAAGGCATGAATTATCACTGAATTTGATCTTGCAGCATTGAAATCCATCCCAAGCTACAGCAGGCATAGCGATTAATCAAATCAATTCGATAAAGAGAACAAAAGAATCTAGTAACAAGCAAAATGGAAATATCAGAATTACATTAATTCCCCACTGAAGAATGGCCTTTTCTGTTGGTGATCCAGAAACCTCCAGATCTCCACCACCCTGTAAACAATCAGACACATGCTTTATTACCAAAGCTTTTACAGTGTAAAAGAAATAATTTATAGCAAGATAGTCATAGACTCATAGCTACAACTTTAGCAACATCACTAAACCAAGGACAAGCTAGGCCCTAGATGTTTATGAACTTCAGCTACTAAATGGATTCAATTCTTATGTTATCTAGTTATTCACCCTTGAAGTGTTACTGGTGCAGAAGCATTATGTGAAATTCTTGTAATAAGAATTAATATTGGAGAAACTTGCTTTGTATCGATTGACTAATAATTAACGTTATGAAAAAGTGTACAATACTTCTATATTTATAGGCAAAATTATTTCCTACTTCTAATAATAGAAAACTAAAATAAGGAAACTAATATCATCCTAATCTAATTAGAAATCCTATTTTAATGAAAAGAAAATCAATCAGGAGGAAAATACTCAAAAATTTGTGTAAATACCGATATATAAAAAACGACTTTTTGCTCGATAAACACCATTATACTTCAAAGTCAACTTTGTTCCTATCATGCTTATTATATTTTCTTCACGAATAATTTGTACATGACATTCCTTCATAAACAAAGCATGATTCATTGTCTCATCCTTGAGTTTACTCTAGGTAGAGGCCACTGGTGCTATTTTCAATTCTTCGTACTTCTCACTTTCTGCTATAATGTTTAGTAATGCTTTCTTCAACACAAAAGAATCGGTACGCGGACTCAAATTCTCACCGTCCATGTTTTCTTTATTTCTATGCAATTCTTTGACATTGAAGCCGTATAAAATGTCAAAAAAATTTTATTCTCAATTTGACAATCTTCACATTTGGCTCCTTCGTTTGGACACTTCTGATCTTCAACTTGGTTCATCCTTGGAGTGCGGGCTTGCTTGAAGTTTTCAATTGCAGTTTCCATATACAAGGCATCAGCAGATCTCGAATTTTCAACTTGCATATGCTTTTCTTTTTCTATTTTAGTATCATGGACAATAACATCTTGATTATTTTGAATTACATCTTTTTTAATCTCATCATCTGCCTTTTATAGATCTTTTTCTCTTTGTTTATACTAGTACCCACAAATTGCTAGTCACATGAAACCAAAACAATCATCTTATCATACAACCTCTAAACACATACCTATTATTTCGACATATATGAGTGTCATCTACATCATGGTTATGTACTACATCAGTTACCTATCAACAAACATCACATTTTCGAAAAATATTAGGTTACGATTTTAAAACCCGAAAACCTAGTGAATTCTTACATTGAATTCTTATGCAGACAACAAAGAATGCCAAATTCCTTCATAATAAAATTTTTACGCAGGGATGGTTCCTATTGGAAATAAAATAAAAACATATATAAAACATCCAACTGCCTTATAATATACATTGTGCCAAAATTTGAAAGGCTTTCCATAGGTTAAAATTCCTAGCCACTAGATATTAAAGTAATACTCACTTTCAAATTTGTAGGCACTGTCATACACACAAGTAACATGCCACCACAATTTTTGGAGTCGATATAATTGAATAAACAACCATTGAAATATACTAAAACGCCGTTAAAACCTACCTCAGGAACAAATACACTGCCAGTTGTGTTCTCTGCAATGCCTTTGATAAGCAAAGACATGACATTAGGAGGAAGCAGGGACTTATTATCTGGGGGGTCAATTTTGTTTCCACAAGAATATGCCTCGACCACAGTCATCTACATAAAAATCGTAAGGAAAATTATCACAACAGGAAAAAGAAAATTTGAATATCACTACAATAAAAACAACTTACTCCAGAAGTTTCTGGGTTAGCCATCTAAAAGCTACGTCAAAGCAAAAGAAGAAAACTAATGACCTACCTGATTCAGAGTTAGAGTCCCAGTTTTATCGCTGCAAATGGTAGTTGCAGACCCCATGGTTTCACAGGCCGATAACCTCCGCACCTGCATCTCAAATTGGTTAATTATGACTTGCAGAAAACAATAGAAGCTCTAAGAAACAAGCAAAATGATTAACTATGCCTTTGTTATGTCTACATACCAAGGCCTTGTCGGCCATCATTTTTCTCATAGAGTATGCAAGCCTGCAGGACAAATGTAAAATACATTAATTTAAGGAAACTGGCAATGTGAAAAAGGAATCATATATTCACACATGCATCCATCTCAGCGAACAGAAATGCATTTCCAGCATCATCCTACCAATGGAAGGAAAAGCCATTGAAATGACTAGTTCACATTACTGAAAATGAAGAGGGTTGTGAAAACAACTAGAAAGCTTGGAGAAATAACCGACCCAATATCAAGAAGCTTAATGATACTATGCATAAGAGACATGACAATTTCAGCTAAAAAACTAGGACCATATATCGAGTAAAATTGCCATCTAGACTATATGCGACTCAATACAAGATGGACATCAACAAGTGAACTTACGTCAGGGTAACAGCCAAAGGAAGCCCTTCTGGTACTGCAACGACTACAATGGTCACCTGGAATTTTTTTCCCAATTCATTTAACAATTCAAAGATGAACAACACAGTAGAACTAAATCAAAAAGTTATTTGAATAGAGACATACTGCAATAGTGAATATTTTTATGAACCCATCTATCGCTTCACCAACTTTAGTCTGGCCTGCTTTAAATTGGACAGTCCCATCAGGATTTTTTGTATGGCCAGTAAAAAATCTGCACAATAACAAAGTTGATTTTTAATCCACGGTATTCTCATATTATCTGCAGGCAGAACAAAACTATATATCTGAAGCTACCTGGCCACAAGAACAATCAGAACGCATACAGCTACCACTAGCCCAACTGTCCCAATAAAAGTCGCGACCCCATTTAAACGTACCTAAACTTAGTAAAACACAACAATGTGAACATTATAGCCAAGCAATCTTAAATCCATGCAAAAGATCAGGAATAGTCACACAATTTACAGGTTAGAGAGAGAAGCTCTCAAACTCTAGTGAGAGAAACGCTCACTAGAGTTCGGCTTTTGCATTTGTGAGCTCATAGATTCTTGTTCGATTTCACTTTTACTACTTGGTAATTTGGAACATAGTATTGCAGATTTTGTTAAATCTGTCCATATTCAAGTGTTAGCTTTGAACAATTTCAATTTTCTCGAAGGATTATAGACCAGTCCGTTCAAAAAAAAGAGGCAGGTTCAAGGCCTGTTGGCCAGCTGCTTGTTTTGATTCTTTAAAGTTCAGATGCCTGCTTCATTAAACTCCACGCAGGCACCTCACCAGCGACCTGCTTGTTTTAATGCCAGGTAGCATCTCTTTCGTCCCATTGGCTTGTTTGAAGTCCAGGCAGCACTTAAATCCTATCCAAAGTGTTTGAAGCTTAATGGAGGAGTCCAGCTTCTTGGCAAAGTTGATTTTCCTTGAAGGCAAGGTCGGCCAGTTATGTGCCGTCCCAAATAGTAAATTAAAACGGTGGCCGCAGTAATGCAGCAATGTTGACTGTTTTTAAGCAGTATTTTATTGCCCAAATTGGCAAAAAACTACAGAAATTGGTGCTGTTCGAGCCAGTTCAGTCCACTAATGTCTGGAAATTGTGTTCTCAAAGATTCAGGTCTGTTTATTGGCAGATGTTCTTCCGGCCAGCTTGGTGCTTGGTTTGGTATCTTTCAGGATTTAAAACCTATTTTGAAGGTTGGAACCCGGTCAGCAGGCAAGCAGCATGCCTGTCCAAAGTTTTCTGTTTGTAAAGGTGAAGCTGCCGGCCAAGTTTTTTTCTTGTTTACTAGCAGCCTGCTTGGTGTTAAAACCTGCCCAGCAGATTCATGCAAAGTTCGCCCAAATTTTTGGTGCATCTCTTAAATGTTGTTCGATTTTGGCCTCAGAATTTGGGCTGTGTCGAATATGTTAAAAGTTTCTTTGAGTTCGACCAGTCCAGGTATTCATCAGTTTCGTCACAGTTTTAGTTTGTTGGCAGATATCTTCACTCTTTGTTCAAATTTTTTCCTGGCCCTGGTCTAAGTTTGAATCCAGCTTAACTTCTTGAAACCTGACCAACAGATTTTGGGCTTTATTCATCAAGTTTCCTTGGCTGTTTCGACCTTGTTTGAGAATCAGGCGAGTTTGGCCAGTTTGATGTATTGGTCAGATTTGCTTCAGGTTCGTTCTTGTTGGCAGATTTCTAGTCTTCTTGTTCGAGTTTTTCCCAGCCCCAGGTTAAGTTCAAATCACATCACACATCATGAAGTCTGGACAACAGCTTTTGCACTTCATTCTCTTTTCTTGGAAGTTTGAAAGTTCATGTTCTTGAGAACTCGTGTTTTTCTTTGTATGGAAACCGCCCAGCAGTTTCTCTTTTTTAACTCTTGAAGACTAAAGACAAAGAATTCCAAATTCTTTGTACTTGATTTGGCCAAAATTCAAAAAATTACACAAACAGTTTTATTTTGAATTCCAGCCTTTGATGCCTGTTTTATCTATATCTGTTATATTCAGGCACAATACACACTTTCCATGAAAGTATCTAAGCTGAAACAGCTTATGTTATCACTGCAGTGTGGAGGTCCCCAAGCATATGAGGATTGTCTCCACCACCGAGTCATCAAATTCAGACACTTGATATGAGGTTCCAGCATATCCTACAACCAGCTTGCTTGGGATTTCAGTCCTGGCATAGATATGGTTAGTGCTCTTGATCTTCTATTTTGACCTTCATCTATTGGCAAATTAAATTCATCCAATTTTGAGGGTTATCTTGGAGGATTTCAAGGTCCTTGAAGCTGTGATTTTCGGCCAGTATGGTTATGTACTACTATGGACAGATTCGTTTTTCATATCCCCTAGGAGGATTTTGAAATCGGTCAATAGCTTGGCACTTCTTGTACTAGATTAGTCTAGTTTGTAATGTTTTGATTCATGTTCCGTCACTTGTTTGGATCATTGTAATGTCTTACTTTGTATGCCCATGTATACCCGGAGTAGTTGTACCCACAATTTTGATCAATACAATTTATTTACTGATTAAAAAAAAAAATCAGGAATATTAGCAATTTAACCTGTAATGGTGTTTCTTCGCCATTATCCTCGGATATGCTTGACATAAGCAGTCCCCATTCAGTATTTATTCCCACGCCTGTTACCTGTGAAAAACATTTATGCAAAACACAAACTCGTGGGCATGAGAAAGTTAAAAGAGCAGAGCTCAAAAAGCAAAGATAATCATGCTTTACACTACAGATTTGCATTGAAACATAAAAAAGAACTAAGCTAAAATTGTATTTGCAAATTTAAGTAAATGCAATGCATCACATAAGCAACATATTTAAACAGTAGTGTCAAAGGGTTATAAATATTAAATAATGTAAAGAATGCAGACATCAAAAAATAGTTTGAAACCAGATCACTGGCTGGCAGCTTGAAAATATTGCGAGAGTTCGACTCAATAAGGATTTTTATATTGCTTGTGAAAAGGTTTTCTATAACTGACATGATCAGCAATTTGAAACCTATGTCAACTCCTACAAACATACATTATTAGAATTGTGTGTCAGTTTAGGAAAAAATAATGGTATTTATATTATGATAATGGAATATCGGTGATGTGGTAGTCTATGTGGAATAATGTTCCATCATTGTGATGATAAATAGCATTATTCTTTAGGAAAAGCAGCTTGAAGGTGTAACAGCTGGGAAGGCTACATGTGGAGATTAGCAATAAAGAAAATTAATGCCCCTCCATCCACCGGTGCCAGTGTTTTATAGTTAGCTTATTTATCATACTTAGAACCTTGGAAATGCTTGAATTTTAAAAATATACAAACTGTACTCGCTCGCATGCACATATATCACCTATTTTTCAGATTAATTTATGATAGAAAGCAAAAAGTGATGAAAGATTCCCCAGAAATATTACCAGCATGGTGCCATAACCATCAGCAACCTTGCATCCAGACATCAGAAATGGTGCCTTTGAATTCTTGTGAACCTGCCAAAAGCAAAATTGAGTGTCGTGAAAGAATATGGATACGATAACTACCAGGAAATACAGCAGGCAATCTATTGATTCTTACAATTTTGCTCTCCCCAGTCATACTTGATTCATCAATTGAAAGGGAGTGACCAGATATTACAATTCCATCAGCAGGTACCTTTTAAAAATGTGAAAACAAAGACTATAAGTGGATAAGAAGATTTATACACAACCCCCACATTTCCAACCGCTTGGATGCTTTCCTTCAAAATCCAAGCTTTCCTTCAAAAACCTGTCTGTTTGGCTGCTGCTTCTTTAAATTTTATTTTTTATTTTTTTGGTGGAGGGCAGAGAGAGATCTTGACATTTACCTGATCACCAATTTTTAGAGTCACAACATCCCCAACAGCAATGTCAAAAATTGAGATACTAACTCTCCTCCCACCCCGAATGACCTGTAAAGAATTAACTGAAATGTAACGAGAAAAACAAAATGGAGGGAAAATCAATGCAAAGAACATAACAGTTAAAACTAAATAATGCCAACCTCCACGTGTATATTTTGCTTCTCTTCATTTAGATTTTGGAACTGGAGGGATTGTTTGTAATCACTAACAGCTGCAAAATGATAAAAATAAGACATGTGCTGCAACACTTGATGTGCAAATTGAAGAAGGCCATTGCATAATATTAACATAAGAAATCACACAACACCAATTTCAGAAAATAATTATAATAATCTCCCCTGAATGAATCCATTTAATGAACTGTGGTAACCATCTGGTTCAAGCACGAAGGCACAGAATGTGCACTCAGAGGCACCACACAAGCAATAACTAGTTCAAAATGCATAAACAGAGTTTTCTAAGAACTTCAAAACTATATGACATCTAAGATCAACCTAAACTACATGACACAGATTGTTGAAATCCCGAGATTAANCACAGATTTCCGTTGAAACAATATACTTTGAAGAAGACAGTAAGGAACGTTGGAAAGAACGAAAAATGACAAGGACATTAATAACATTGCAGAAAAAAGTAACTTCTTGAGCTTGCCTGCACAAACTCCTACTTGCATTACAAAGTTTAGCACGTTAATGCAGACAAAGTAGGTAATCAATCTAGGAAAAAAGCAAACAAGAATACAGCAGAAAACTCACAGCAGAATTGCACAGAATATTAATCCAGGCAAAACAGCAAAATAACAGGCTACAAATCCTGTACCTGTAAATATAATAACAATAAGGACTGCCATGGCAATGCTTCCTCCATCATACCATCCTTCTTTTATACCCTTTACAGAGATTACATGATTGGGACCAAAAGAAAACAATGAATAAAAAAATCATAGGGATAACGATTACAGTGTTAATAAATAAAGAAATTCAAATACATCTAGATCTCCATATTTTATATGAATATGATTAACTCCTATCAATAAATAAATGAAACATAAGCTCACGGACATGATACACCATCTAATCTTTTATTAGTCCAGTAGTCATAGAAAATTTAGTAGAGAACTAGTAAAAATTCAATTCTACCCTGAACAGCTTTCAACGCCAAGACCCCATTGATTCTACCATAGAAACTGAATCAAGCTATACGAAATAAGAAATTGGACAATTAGTATGTTTTGCTAAGCTTAAAGAAAATTTGAGCATCTCATTGTACCAAACATATTTGGCTTAATCATAAGCAGGGCATAGGATCACATTGACAATATAATGCATGTATCCAGAGTAATATGGAATCATCGAAGTGTTTCTTTAAAAAGATTGGCCAAGTGAAATTCAATGCTCATCAGAAAGAGTGAAAGCTCAAAGTGACAAAACCAGGAACAAATATCAATGTTATACTACTGATAAATAGAACAAACAGGTAGATTAATAAATGACCTCTTCTTAATCTTACCTCGGTCTTTATACCTAATGCTAAAGAAGCAGCTGCAGCAACCATCAAGATAATGAGAGTAGTGTCTTTACAGGCCTCCCAGAGAAAGTTCTGTAGGATAAGCAAACAAAACAACTAGTTACACTTTTTCTAATATTGAAAAAATATTACAACTCCAAGGACAATAAAAAGAGCTTCCTAGAAAATTGTTCAATTCTTACCCAGAAACTTCGGCCTTTCTTCCGAGGATATGTGTTTGATCCAAAAGCATTCTTTCTGCTTATGAGGTCAGCCTCCTCTCCAGGTATACCTTTCTCCAAATCCGATTTTAATTTATCAGCCACTGCTTTAACCTGATGCAAATTAAAATGAAAAAGAAAAGAAAAGAAATCAACCAGTGTGATTATTTTTAGTTCAGCAAATACAGAAAATGACGGTGTAATAATAGAGAACTTGCCCCTCCACGTTGCTGCAGAAGAGTAAGACCATTTTCCCCCGTCATTGAAATTAGCTCCTCCAAGCTGATATCGAAATTGCCAACATGGGATGATCGAGAAAATGACTCTGGAGTTTCTTCTGGTACTAAAAGCAGGAACATAACAGTGTAATTAATAATTATAGACAAAAATTGTAATTGATATTTATAAAGGAAATATATAAAAAGAATTACCTTTTTCTTGCCCATAAATTTGGAAACGATGAGCAGCCTGGTAAAATAAAATAATTAATAAACTTCGAAAAAATACTCAAATATTTATCACACAATAAAGAATAAGAAATGTAAATTACCCGAAGAACTTGAATATGCGATCTAAACTTAGCAAGCAATTGCTTCCTTTCTTCTTCCTTTTTCAAGTCCAGAGTATACCGAAATCGACGAGAAGCATTCAACACAAGTGCAGCTTGCTGAATTGGACAATATCAATTTTACATCAAAACATACCTCAAATAATGTAAATGAGCTAGAAAAACCTAAAAATGCATCATCATCATCATCATGCCAAAACACAGTGTCCCATTAATGCAGCTTTATATCGTATCACAAGCAGAATCAAATTGTAACAATGGATTACAAAAATAGAACATGACAGTTTGAACAGCCGGACAAAATAATATTTGACAAGAAAATCAACTATCTTAAATCACTAGGATTTTCACAAGATGCACAATGGTCAAGCTTCATTTGATTGTAGATGAGTTCTTGAATAATCATTCATCGATGCATATCAAAAAAAAAAAAAAAAACATTTATTTACTAGCTTATGGGTCCATTTTCTAATGCTAACCCAACACCCCCAATGAACTTGTTTGATCGTAACAAGCCAATAGCTGACTATGAAGCAATTTTAGATATTTTGTTAAAAGCAAAAATGATCATTTTTTTATGAGGACCAAACACCTCCTTGAAGATCTAAAGGTGGTTTAATTGAATCCTCTCATCAAGACCAGTAAAAAATTTCAAACCGACTGGAGGCCATTGCAGACCATTACACACGCATATATTGATCTGTAGGATATGCTGCAAACACAATCTCCTCGAATGTTACAGAGTCATTTATTAACATAGTCATGTCGACCATTACTCATGCAAATGTTTATCACAGTAGGATATGTATTTGCTAAGACAGTCTCCTCAGACCATATTGGGTCTATTATTAAAAAAGCTGGTCAAACTCTATTTCTATTTTTCTTCTGTAGTTCACGATGCAAACAAATAACACCACCCGAACTTTTAGAAAAGACGTCAATACGAGGCCAGCATGCTAAAGCAAGCTGAACATGTTTGGATCGCTTCCCCAAACCACAAACTGAGTCTTAAATAATCAACCAACATACAAAAGAATAGAAATAGGATAGAAAAGTACCAATGCAATAATCTTTTAATGAGGTGGTATTTCTTCGACACAGTTATTGCAATGACAATTATCTAAGAGTTCAAAAGTATTTTCACTTTGAAATAAAATTATAATTTAGGATTTACAGATTACATCTTATTTTCTTTTAAACATGATTCCTGCATCCTACATTCACCTCTAAGCAATTATTTGATGCACTGCTAAAGTAAAGAACAATCGTAGAGGAAAGAATAAGATGACACTTCACATATACAAGACTTGTTGACTGAAATATGCAAAGTGAAGTAGAAGACAGATAATTTAAAATCAGTAATTTCATCAATTTACACTTCTATTTTTCCATTCCACTTTAAGAGGCAAATGTCTGTATGATAAGAGACTAAAATAGACTGCGAGTTTTTTTTGTAAAAAAAAAAAAAAAATTTAACTGTGACTTTACACATGAATAATATATACACAAACTTCAAAATTATATTAAATCCAAAAGGAAACTAGAAAATGGACATGATATATTTTTCTTCCTTGAATAAAGGTATGCAATAAAATCACAGTACATAAACAACGCAATGAAAAAAATAAAATCATATGCAATACTTAATTCAAAAGGGAAATCAAAATAAAAACAAGTATTTTCTTCATTGAATAATTTTGATTAATAAGGAAATATGTTCTGCAAATAAACTGTAAGTTCGTAATAACATTTCAGTTAAAAAAAATCGTAAAAACTGTAAAAAAATGAAAAAAGAAAGTTGTGATTAACTTACCCTCCACCTACGCAAGCGTTCGAGTGAAGCACTTTTGGTTCTAGGTATATCAAACGGTCCAGAACCTTCTTCACCATTTTCAAGGGAGTCGGTGCGACTGCTACCAGCTTCAGGATCATTCTGGTGACGCCAGTACGGCGACGTTTTGCTTTCTTCGTTGCTCATTATAGATTTTCTGTCAAATACGCCGGAAAGATGAACACCGCTTAGATATCACCGTAGAATCACTTCGAATACATGCACATTACTCCCAAAAATGATTCTAAACAAGAATAACTCGAACTTTTTTTTTTCCACTTTTTCGCTTATTTTTTCACTTAAAAGCGGTGAATAAGAAGAGACAAAAGACATTTAATGCGCTGTATATAATATTATTTTATTTGAAACATAGAGACACCAGAATGATCCTGAAGCTGCACCGCCTCCAAAGTATAGAAATCAGTAGAAACGGTTCAAAATCAAGAGGATTTCATCAGTAGAAACGGTTTTTACTTCGATATTTCTTCTTATAATTCTTGAAACAATCTTGCTGCAAGTAAAGAAAAAAGTTGACAAAATTTTTACAGAAACGCACCTAAAGAATTATTGAAAGAATTTTTCATCGATTTTTGACACAACAAACACGTAAAATGCACCATAGAGATGAACCTATATTATTTATGTCAATAATTCCTTGTACCTGTGAAAATATTCTTCTTGAAATGATGTACAGTAACTGCTATATCAACTGTATATTTATAGGTAATTAAAGAGAATTAATTTTGGAAGAATATAACGCGTGGAATAAGAATATATGGGAATATCTTTATAGATATATATATTTAAATAAGATTTTATTAAAATAAAAATATAAAATTCAAACAACTAAAATTATAAAAATACTTATAAATTTATGTGTTCTCAATTGAGGCTTTAATGGATTTTAATGAAATTCAATAAAATTTAGGTGTTCACAATTGAAATTTTAATGAAATTTAATGAAATCTTTTAAAATTTAAAGCCATGTTTGGTACACATTATTTTTTTCATTCTCATTCTTCTACTCATTTTCAACCACACATTCTTCAATAAAATAATATTTTACATCACATCAATAACTTTTACTTCATTTTCAACCACACAT
>CAIGRO010254982.1:0-11496 GCA_903798355.1 Fraxinus baroniana
TACATTGAAAATTGAAACACTTTGACTGTATTTAATTATAGAGAGTGTGTTTGAAATTTAGAGAGTCAAACCCACTATCTAAATTAAAATGTTAATTTAAAGAGTTTCTTGGAGCATGATTTTAAATGTTGACTCTTTAAAATAGAGAACATCTCGTATTTAAAGAGTTTATTGAAGATACTCTAAGTGATTGATGTATGTCACATGCTTTTGATAAGTTGTCCATCCTTGCACTTTGACGGTAAGTCATTCTTTTATTCTTTTCGTTCCAACGTGCAAAAGGCGAATTTATTTTAGACGTTTCTTCTTAATACTTTGAAATACGCATTTTAAAAAAACTAAGTACTAATGATTATCTTGAAATCCTCGCTATTGCTCCCCCTTTTATCCTGATCCCCTCAACTGTAAAAGTGTCACAGTAGGCGTAACATATCAATCATAGGGTCTGTTTGGTACCGATTGAAATCCAATTAAAATTGAAAATATAATCGTTATTGGGTCTCACTCGTCTAATAAAAGTCAACAATAACCACTAATTTTTCAATTTTAATCCGATTTTAATCTCCACCAAACGGGCTCATAATAAATCGTGTCAATTTTTCTACTTCTTCCTTCTTTTTTTCTTAATTTTATCGGGTGTGATGCACTATTATCGCGTAAAAATGTTGGTTGGTGTACAATGTACACACACTAATCATGATTCTTGCGGCCTGAATTTGGCCATTCGTACTTACCTGACGCACAATGTGACACAAATGGTATCGGCATAAGTGATTTTTAATTAATTCATCAAGGAATTTTAATTAATTATTCCACTGGATCTAGGTGCAGTTTCAGTCAGCAAATGGTCCCATCTTCACACGGGGGAAAAAAAATGTTCACATTTTGATCTTTATTCAACTTAAAAAATATATTACATCATGAAGTAGATTCTATAAACTACGTGCATTTCTATCAAGCGGGTCAAACGTATTGGTGTTCAAATTTTCTTTTTAAATTAAAATATATATAAGTTACGGGATGAATAAAGTCGAGAAAAAATAATATATTTTACCGAATGTGTAACAAATAATAGAATAGTACTATAAAGGAATGCAAACGATATAACTAATAGCATATTGTTCATTTTCATGAGAAAAGTCTCATCTTACACATTTTTTTAAAAGATTTAGTCCCTGTTTGGTAGGGATAAGAATTCAAATTTAATGTAAGTCAAAATCAATATTTAATTTTAATCATATATCTTATGGAATTCATAACTTTTCAACTACATATTCCGTTAAATTTTATTAAAATCCATTAAAAATCTTATTTTAATCTCTACCAAATAGGGGCTTAAAGTTATTTGGTTGGATCCAACTATTCTTTTCATATTCTCGATGTGTATAGCTTGGAAGTTACCTAGGAAAGTTTCTTATTTTCTCTTCAAAAGTATGTAATATTATTTGTATGACATTAAAATTTCGACTTTACGTTAAGCTTGTCAACAAGAATGCCAAATTTTTTCCTCTCTCCCCAGCCAATCACAGCTAATACTTCCCAAAAAATGGTCAAGGCCGTGGCCGCCCATAGTGTTGTTGGGGGTGGAGTGTTTCATTGGAAATTCGATGTTGAACTACGACTATGGGCATGTTTAAGATCAAGAATACACGAAAGCATGGACGGATAGAGTAGCTTTCTGATGTTGATATATGCAAAATAATGAGCAAGTTGGCTTCTAAAAGTTCTTACTTTTTTTCCACACATGGGTCCAATTTCTCATCATCATAACATGCACGTTGTGCCAACTGCCAAACCCATATTAATCTTTCACATGTTATTATTCATCAAGTGATATCCAGTTCGATTGTATAGTCTATTTTTCCACAATGCTTATTACTAAAATACTCTTTCAAAAGTTTGTATCCAATGAATACATCTTACTGTTCTTTCCTTTCGTTATTTCTATGCGAGATTGCTAAAGCTTTACAATCATTCAAACTCGTTGTTATAACGCATTGCAAGAATGTAAGGTTCAATGTGATTGTTTGATTAATAGTTGACAAATTTTATCGATGAATAAAACTCAACAAGTTGACTCAATATTTCCTTGTCAAAAGTAGAGAATGGATCTTGTGAACATAAACAAGCTACACAAAATAGGAACTTCATATTTAACTCCGAGAAATGATTATTCAATTCTTGAAACTACATATTCAAAAAATAAGTCTAAATGGCAGTGATGTTTGTCATTTCTGGGAAATTACGCTGTGGCGGCGACTGTGAGGTGCTTATAAACATATTATCCATATTGAGAACATCAACGTATTGCCTGAAAAGATTTGTTGGAAGAATGAATCCACCTATTGGCTCTCATAATTTGGAGCTGTTCTTCGCTTATTTTCAACAATTCCATTGCATTTACAATACCAGGTTTCGCAAACACAACAACAAATGCCTTGATATCAAACAAAAATTTCATTAACTAAATTCACATAACACAGTTGTCATTTCCATCCATCCAGATTTTGTAATGTTTACAGATGGTAAGACGACGAGCTTTTCTTATCCGTGACATCCATTACAATCTCTATACTATCTAACATTCCTGTATATATCCGAAAACCAAAGAAATTAGCAATTATTTCACAATCAGCACGTCTTCACAGGCTTTGTTGGCCACATACGAACCAACCAACCAGCATCTCCTATTTTCACATCCATAAACCTCCTTTTGCTTTTAGCTTCAGTTTCCTCAAAAGTTGACATCGACTCAATACTCCTTAGAGGTGGTTGAGGATTGCCTGTCCCAGTTGATGCCTCCACAACTTGATTCACCATTTCCAAAACCTCGCTCATTTTTGGGCGTGTTTTTGGGAGTCTGGCCAAGCAACGGTTGGCTACAAGTGAGAGCTTGTGCACAGATTTAAGCACATTCTTACTTTCAAGTTTTGGATCCAATATCATCTGAAACTTCTTAGCATCGGATAAATGCAGTTTTACCCATTCTAAGAGCTTCTGCTCGCTTCTGGGACGATTTCTATCCAATGGTCGTCTGCCTGTGATTAGTTCATAGAGAAAGACCCCATAACTCCACACATCACTCTTGGATGTTAAACGACCAGTTTGAATGTATTCAGGAGCTGCATACCCCAGGGTTCCCACAACCTGATAACGAGGTATTTGTTAATACGAACTAGACCACAGAAGTAATCAAAAACTAATTAGATAATAAAAAATTCTCACGTCATTCCTTGAGGCAATATGTCATTATGTAGTTCAGAGTTCAGCAACAAGAATTCTTAATTCCACAGTTCTATACCCAATCTAAAAGGTCTGAAGTATAAATCAAGCAGAAAAGTTTTATTTCTCCAATAGAACATAAAACTTAAAAGTGAGGCAATATGTCAATAAGTAATTGACCATACCGCTGTTGATACATGTGTTAGTCCTTCTGGAGGACCCAACCGAGCCAATCCAAAGTCTGATAGCTTAGCATTCCATTGCTCATCTAGGAGAATATTAGAAGATTTGAAATCTCTGAAGATGATCTATATACAAAAGATGAACGTCAGACTAAATCATGTT
Organism: Fraxinus baroniana; assembly: GCA_903798355.1. Classification (NCBI taxonomy): domain Eukaryota; kingdom Viridiplantae; phylum Streptophyta; class Magnoliopsida; order Lamiales; family Oleaceae; genus Fraxinus; species Fraxinus baroniana. The sequence goes on from CAIGRO010254982.1 coordinate 3,568, forward strand.
AGAAGGGTTGCAAATCGTACTTCAAAACTTCTTTTATGCCTTTCCTAAATTAATAAGGTTTTTTCAGGGAAAAAAAAAAGTGATCATGATTTCTGTAATGAAACTAAGTGCAAAAGAAATCATTCAACATTCAATAGGAAAAATAATGACCTCAAATAGTGATTATTCTTTTACACTTTCCTATATGAATACGATTATCACAAAAAAAGTGATTATATTACTATAATGAAACTAAGGGTGTGTTTGATTGCATTTATTTTCCACGGAAAATGTCAGTTTTCCACCCAAATTCCTACTTTGAAGTATTTGATTGCTATTTTTTTCATGGAAAATACTTTCCAACTTTTAAAAATATGCCTAATTTTACTTTTTTTAAGGAAAACATTTTCTTTGGGAGAAGTAGGTTTTTGTTTTCCTCAAAAAGAAAATATTTTCTTTTCTAGGATATAATTTCCATGTCAATCAAACATGCTTTAAGTGTCAAAAAAAAAATCAACCAACATTCAATAGGAAAATTAATGACCTCAAAAGGTGATTATTCTTTTACGCCTTCCTAAATGGAAAAAAAAAAAAAAAGAGGTGATTGAGCGTCTTTTTATGGCATCAAGTGGGAAAACAAATCAATCAACATTCAATAGGTAAAATAATGACCTGAAAATCCATTTCCTCGTGCAGGTATACTAAGCCACGAGCAGCATCTTGGGCTATCTTCAGCCTCATAGCCCAAGGGAGGGATGTCTCTGACCTAGCCGATAAATGATCTTCCACGCTTCTGTTAGGCATGTATTCATATATCAAAAGCCGTTGGATTCCTCTCTCGTCATCCTCAGCACAGTAGCCAATGAGTTTCACAAGATTCGGATGTTCAACCACACCAAGGACATTTACTTCTGTCACCCATTCTTTATGACCCTGTATCATGTAAATCAGATATTAGATCTCTACTAAAGAAGCAAAGTGTGTTCCAATGTCTAATTGAAAGAAGTCATTATCCAATATAGTCAAATCAACTAAAAGAATTCTAATATACTCTAATTAACCACAAACTTAAAGAACTTGTGCAAAAAAGTCATTTTCTTAAATGTGACTACAAATATAAAGTTTTTGCATGGTCAGATGTATCGTGAAAAAGTAATTTACGAATTTGAACAGAAACCCTCAATTTTGGAACAATCGTCTATTTATTTGTGAGAATCTCCCTCTCTTCACCAGAAAAAAAGTTCACATTTATCATCTTGCTCAGGTAATGTCACCATTTTCTTCATCGGTCACTTCTTCCTATTCAATATTCTGAATATTGAACTACTTAGGCAGCCATTTAATTTTTTCATTTACCACCATCCATCCAACAATATTAGCTTGATTTCAAAATTACAGTTTTTTTATGCAGAAGTATTTTTGACATTGAATGTAATTTTACTTATTTACCTATTTTTGAATTCAAAATTTCAAACATGCGATGAAATTAAGACAGGTTTCCTTTTGAATCTTCTCTTTTTGTATTGAAATAAAATGATTATAAATAAACCGATGTTGACATCTTTTTATTAAATCATGCAATGCTATACCACCACAGCTACATTAGTAAACTTAATCTTAATTTACAGAATACAGAGGTCTGAGTCTCTATTCAAATAGCTTAACGCTGTCAACCAACGACTTAAACAAGAAAACTTGTAATTTGGATAGATATTATTACACTGCATAAATCAACAAGAGTTACCATCATTACCCCCAATCTTTTATAATGAAACTAAAACAAGAGAATACCATACACAAAATAATAATAATAAGAACCCAGAGAACAAGAAAAACGTGAAAGGAAATCTACCTGCAGTCCTCTTCGACCTAGTTGTTTTATCGCCACATCAAGTTTGTTATCTGGATCTTCAGAAATCTTAACCGCGCCCTTAAAAACACACCCAAACCCACCCTCTCCAAGCTTGGTAGACCCATTGAAATTTTTTGTCGCTTGTTTCAGCTCGGAAAAAGTAAAAGCCCTGAGATTACTGGGCCTGTCAGACAAAATTGGAAATTGGCTTCTTCCTCTGGACTCAGTGCTAGTGTCTGATGCATCCTGGGAATTAAAATCGGATCCAGATTGTCTCACTTCTCGATCAGTAAATGAGGATTGGGCAAAATTTGATTTTGTGGTCTTTGGTTCTTCCTTTTTATCTCCATAATAGAATTGGAAACACCTCATGGCCCTAATACTAATCAATACCCTTCACTGCAAATCCATGTGCGGAAGCACAACTATATAATCTTGTAAGTGAAAATAGGCAACAATCACATCATGTATAGTTACGAATCATTCACTTATTGTCTTGAACTTCGGGAAGAAATACATTAAACACGGTAAATTAATGGCAACACAGATAGATTTTCAAATAGAATCTCTTAACTGTTTGCTCAACATATACCAGCAAAACCACCTATTATGTACAACAAGAACCTAATCAAACCAACAAGGTTCATGTTCAAAGGGAATACCGTGAGTAAAATATCTGGAGAATAGAATTTTGTAGCTTCAACTAGAGATTCTAAACTGGCCTAAAACATAACCATTCCTTTAATTCGCGTAATCTTTCTTAACATAAAACATAAAGCTTTACAATAACAAGAGACTAAATCCTTGTTCCCCAATTATTGAGTCAGACACAAACCTTTTTTGCTACTTTGTTTTGTGCATGTATTCGAATGGAAGATATCCTAAAGCATAACCAGTAATAAAATAAAATCTTAAGCAACCCAATTTCAGTATAGTTCTCATTACAATCAAATTCTAAAAAAATAAATCGTCTAGACGGAGATACAAGCTTCAAACTATAACAAGAGAAGGGGGGGAATAAATCTCTGGGAAAAAAGAAAAAATATCAGAAATGTTTGCACAAGCTTCCCTGAAAAAAACAACAATTATTCAGATAAACGGTCCCGCTATCTCTCAGAGAAATATAATCAGCCTCCTAGAATTCCAGCACTGCCTTGATTGTAATATAATTTTTTTTAAAAGAAAAAAAAATTTCAAATCCAAGAAAAGAGATGCTACATGAAATCCAAATCATATACCAGTCAGTGATTCATTCATTTTGTGCCTTCATAAACCTCTCAATATAACTATTATAACAAAAATTTCAGTCACAGACGCAAGATATACACAAATAATTCTCTACCCATATTCAATTCTGAATCATATCCATCAAAAAATAAAATTTGATTTTAACTTTCAGGCTTCTCAGGAAAAAAAAAAAAACCAACTTTCATTACTTTTTAGAAGACCAAGAATTTATATATTTAATCCACATAAATTACAAAAAAATCAACTAAACAACATTAAAGTGCCAGAGAAAAATCTTCTCCGACAAGACTTTACCTTCGAGTATGTTATGGTAGGATACCAGAGGCGCAGATTAATGTTCTTTCCTGCTTTCGTAAACGACCCAAAAAAAATAAAAATCAGTAATTGTGTGAACAGAAATGCTTCCAGAAAAGGCTTCTTCCACATACGGCACCAGTGCCTTTGAAAAGTCTAGCACACAATTATTAATAGGAAATAGACCATCTTCCCATCTGCTCAGTTCCCATCGTAGATGAAAAGAATAAATATTTATTACATATGGATACAAAATACATGAGGGAGGAAAATTTTCATGTACGAATGTACAATTGTACATGAATAAAATAGTGAGGAAGTCTGACATAAAACTGGAAGCCAGATATGAATGCGGAAAAGCCCACTGATAAATGAGAATGTTAAGAGAGCCATCAACAACTTGGATGTTGGGTCAAAAGTAGAAACTTTGAAATTGATTAACAAGCTTATCCTCATGAAATATTTGTATTCATATTCTGCATATTTCAGTTATAAAAATTGAAAAGTAACCTTAAAAATGATCGATTTGGTAGGAAAAAAATGAATTTTGAATAGTAATTTAAAAAGAATATGTGCTTAAAAAGTAAAATTTTTTTATATACGGATACAATATTTTATTATATAAATATATAATTAATTATAAAATAAATTAAGAGGGTGTTTGTTAGAGATTAAAATCAGATTAAAATTGAAAATATAGCCGTTATTGTTGACTTTTATTAGACGGGTGGGACCAATAACGACCATATTTTCAATTTTAATTGGATTTTAAGTCGTACTAAACACGCTCAAAAGAATGTCGCGCTCAAAACATAAAGTTTGAAGGTAGGTTGTTATATTCTGCAACAGAGTGCTTGACCGTGGGTAACCTTTTGTCAAGGGGAACAAATTTACCTGTTAGTGGGCCCCTTAATTTATGGTTGAATTAATGTCCATTTGGTACCAATTAAAATTCAATTAAAATTGAAAATATGATTGTTATTGGATCTCATTCGTCTAATAAAAGTCAACAATAACGGTTAATTTTTCAATTTGAATCCAATTTTAATCTCTCTCAAACGGGCTCTAAGTTGATGTTGAATAGTGTATTGGAGAATGTGAAAAATAATATCATCGTTCTAGATTTCAGATCACATTTTTTTTTTTTGTTTGAGATGTTTGTAAGATAAAGCCCCTGTTTGATTTGAATTGAAATCTAATTAAAATTTTAAGTCAAAATTAACAATTAATATTAACCACATATTTTATGAGATTCATAATTTTTCAACCAAACATTTCATCAACTTTTTTTTAAATTTACTAAAAATTTGATTTTAAACTCTACCAAACAAGAGGAAAATATTATTTCTAACTATCAAAACATTAATCTTTAGAAACTGAGTTAAGTGGAAGAGATACACTCAAATGTTTATAGAAACTCATTCCATTTAACATATTTTACACAAATTTAGCCCATATTTGGTACACATTAAAATTTTAATTTTCATTATTCTACTTATTATCAACCACACATTTTTCAATAAAATAATATTTTTCATCACATCAATAATTTTTCCTTTTTTTTTTCAACCATACATTCTCCATCAATCTGCTATTTCAGAATATATTATTCATAAATAATGTGGCTCAAACACGTCCCAAATGACGGACACCAATGGATAGTAAAAAATAAACGTTCTAAGCTCACCATCACTAAATATAAAAATGAAGAATGATGTTATTCAACCTCATTGATAGATTGACGGCTTTTCGAAGAATGTCATACAAGCTTATGTTCTATTAAATATGTCCGACATTAGTGATTACTCAGCCACGCCAATTCTAATATATTGTTAAAAATCCAGTCCCTATTTGGTTCATATTAAAATTTTCATTATCATTATTCAATTCATTTTCAACTACTCATTTTTTAATAAAATAATATTTTTCATCATATCAATAATTTTTCCTTCTTTTTCAACCACACATTTTTTATCAATCTATTATTTCAGAATACATTTTTCTAAAATAATGTGGCCCAAACACACCCTCAGTACATTTTTTTTTGCCTTGAACGTGCTAGTTCATACCTCATATTTTGAAGACATTTAAAATAGATTTTGCTACCTGTACATATATCGAAAATGATGTTGACAGAAAATGAGTAAAATTATTTCTTAAGAGCACGTGGGCCCATTCCGGACTTGAAATGCCAAATTAATTTCCATTTAATCTTTCCCAAGAAAACAATAAACTATAATTTCCCAAAATGACTAAGCCAGCCACATGACTTTTGTTATTAGTTGGCCTATTTGATTCCCGCAGAGATCGAGTAGATAAGGGACACGTCCAGCTCACCAATCCCACCTCCCAATTCCCACCCACTCCATGCTTGATCGTATATACGTACAACTGTATATAAGCCTTTTTTATACGGAGGACACGTGTGGGTGACGTGTATATTTGCCTTGGCGGTCTTCTTTCTTTCTTTCTTACTTCCTTCTTCTCTCTGAAATATCGGAGAAGAGAACAGAAAAAAAAGGACCTTTTGTTTTGCTCTGTGTGTGTTTTTGTTTTTCTATAGAGAGAGAGAGAGAGAGAAATGCAAGGAGTTTAGAAGTTTGGAAATTCAGAAACTGGGGAGTTTTGGAGTTATTTTGGTTGGAGACTTTCAGGTACGTTAAATTTTGAGTATTATTTATGGATTTTTGTAACTGTCAGTGAATTGAAGTGGAAATCTTTCGTATTGAGGTTTGAATTACCTGAATTTGGGCGGTGTTTCCTGCTGATCACTGTGAATTTTCTTTATTTTGTGTGATTAAGTTGTTAAACTTATTTTAATTTCTCCTTTTCTATTTCTTTTAGTGAATATGAAGAGTTTTGATTCGAAGCAGATGGATTAAAGCAAAATTTTAATATTTAGCATTCTGATTGAAAAATCTTAAAAGAATAGTCAGCAACATAAGTTTAATTTTCTTTTTGATTATTGTTTTGGAATTTTAGGTAGATGACGAGGATAATTTTGTCATTACATTCTTGGTTGTTTTGAATGGTTAACAGTTACTAGATCTTATGTCAAAGTGTCAGCGTTGGGTGGAAATATGAAAGGACGATACTGCCATCAGCTTATGCTCTGTTAATATTATGTGTCTTTGTAGACCTAATAATTATTACTTTTAATCAGGGTAATTATCGTAATTGGATCTGAAGTGTTTGGTCTGGAAAGGTTGTCCACAATTCATTTTTAAGATTTCTGGCATCAAATTGACAAATTTTGATTCCTATTCGCAGTTGATTGCATCTGGAAATGAATTCCTTTATATCATTGTGATAAAATCCCGATGACTGTTTTTTTCTAATCGATCAAGAAAAACCTATATATAGCAGTTAAAAGTTTAATATTGTAAAAATTATATATCGATATATGTATGGGAAATTTTCCTCCTCAAAACCCATATTTGGCTTATGCTTTCATTTTAATTGGTAACGAGTGGAAAACCTTGGAAAAGAATTAACAAAAAAGATGTAGGAAGTAATGGACATGACATGATAATGAGAGGTGTCATTAAGTGCGCATTTGGCATTAAGTAATGGACATGACTGTATAATATAAGAACAAGATTTTTAGCTTCTTTTTCCAATTCATTATAGTTGAATGCTATCAATCCCCTCTACCAAAAATGCCATAAGTGTATCCGTGTGGCTTAGCTGAGATGAAGTGAAGTTTCATGTTTTTGGTCTTAAAGGGTCAAGAAACTTAACCATGTTCAAAGGGGACATATATGCTACCTTTCTATTCTGCTATTGTTGTTTCTATTAGTTCTATACTTGGTTTCTGAATGACATTCTTTCCTCGTTTTTGCATTATTAATCTTGAGCTATGAGTCGCAAAGATGCTTTTATACCTCTTGACAATGTTTTGCGTGGTTTTTCCATCTTGCAGAAAGATCAAAAGAATTTTCTTGTATCGTTGATTGATTGGGTTATCACGCTATCATGGGAAACAGTGAGGAAGGGGAGTCTGTTAAGCCCAAGAAATCATTGTCACCTGCAACGGTAAGCCTAGAAAAATCGTTACAGTAATTTATTAGTCTATGCACATCCTTTAGAAAAATATGAGTGCGTATCCTGCCAGGATTCTTCCATCTCACGGGAATGTAATCTCACTTTTGAATGCCATTTTATTGTTCTCTGTCCTTTAGCCTTTGTTTCCTTTACTACATCAGTTGAAGTCCATTTCTGAGTAGATGTAAAATGCATTTCACCTTGACAGGACCAGAATAATGTCCACGTGTACCCTGATTGGGCAACAATGCAAGTTGTTGTCTCTATCCAAGCGCTTTGTTATAGTTGGGAGTATATTAAATCATATTACATTTTCTCATTATTGTCGGAGTTACATTGATGCTAATTATTAGATAGTTTAATCTTCAGGCATACTATGGTCCCCGATTCGCTGTACCACCATATTTCAACTCTGCTGTTGCTGCTGGTCATGCTCAACCTATGTATATGTGGGGACTACCACAGGTATTTCTTAAACTGTATACACGCGCAGGGGCGGACGCAGAACAAAA